>BHDV01005500.1:0-11612 GCA_005406045.1 Adoxophyes honmai | reverse complement strand
AAAAAAAAAAAAAAAAAATTAGGTCGAATTGAGAACCTCCTCCTTTTTGAAGTCGGTTAACAAAAGCTTCGAAGGAAGCTTCCTAAATTCCTATAGCAACAGTTGTGCCGGAAGATCGCTACGCCATCCGCAGTTCAAGTAACTGCCTCATTTACAAACAATGCCAAATTAATTACAGTTTAGTGCTTCCCATTTTTTTATAAACTGTTGTTCGGTGAGTCTGCTGTTTTTTGGAGCGAAGAATAATCGTCACGGGTTTTATTCTATACATGTTACAAAAAACCGGGAAAAATGTAAATTATTAAAGCGAGAAATATTGTAAACCCTAGTAAGATATCACCCACTAGAATTCAAGTTATTATTAGATTATTAACCGAGTGTATTACAAAAAATCTTTAAAACCGGAATTTCTCAAAAATGTTGGGTTCAGAATAGCATTCCGTGTATATCCTAAGAGGTAACTAAAGAAATACCTAGGTTAAGATATTTTAGGCGATAGGTTTACACCCTGTCACAATAATGTAACTTGGCCAGTTAGTGGTGGGGGTAACGCACGCATCAATTTATTTAAAAACTATCCAAGTTTATTGCCGACAATTAGGTACACCTACCAACTTTAAAAAAAAGTGGTGACGAAGCGTGAAATACTCATAGTATTTACTAACATTTTTGTACATACAAACATACAATATTCTGTATTCCCAAACGGGGTAGGCAGAGCACGCAAAACGCTACATAGACAAAACGATGACTATTTCACGTTTGTGGCCACTTTTAGCATAATATTTTTTAGGTTTAGAGGTGGCATGTACAATAGTGACAGTTTGCTAGCCTGTCGTCTAAAGTATACCTTAACCTATGTCCTAAGTCGCCTCTTACGACATCCACGGAAGAAATGGAGAGTACATTTTTGTATGCTCTGCCTATTTGGGGATACAGGCGTCACAAGAATCCTATCTAGACGCGAGTAAGAGGTCTAGCACAGCCGCGGCCCACCCGACTTTCTCGTAACGGTGTGCCAGTGACCCAGTGGTCGGCATCCGTTGACATAACGACCCGAGGATCTGCGTGGGTTCGCGCATCACTCAATTGTTTCGGAGAATTGTTTAGTAGGGTTGAACATTAAACTACCGTGGGACTCATCTTGAAAATATACAGATAACTGAGGTTACAAAACGAGTTCGGCTCGACATGTTAGCCCGAAACATGTCGAGCTAAACTCGATTTAAAACAAGTGTTATCCGTATATATTGCAGGTGTTGTTAACATTGAGCTAAAATGTTTTAAATTTCACTCAAATTTATCACGTTCAGAGCGTCTAGTGTGATCAAAACGGTCATTAAACGATAACGATTTCGTTTGCAAACGTGCCGTTTGGAGGCGCTGTCTCAGTTTCCATACAATTTTACGATAATTCGCAAACAAAATCGCTACCAATTTATGGTCATGACCGTTTTCATTACACTAAGCCAGTGGTTTTTAACCTTTTTGCCTGGCGACCCAAAATTCAAAAATATTAGCAGTCCGCGACCCAATCAACCATTAAAACAAATGAAATGCAGTGATTGCGGTTTGTTTTTCAAAGTCCCACGGGTCTTGCGACCCATCTCGATATGGCCCGCGACCCAAATTTGGGTCGCGACCCGAGGTTAAGAAACGAGGCACTAAGCACTCCGCTCGAGGTAACCACAGGGTGTTGTTAAAACACTGCTAAAATGTTTTAAACCTTCACTCAATCACGCTCTGTTCGTGACGTTTGAATAATGACAGATTTGAAGATGAAAGAATGGGGCGCAGAGCGGTAGCGACATGGTACGTACTTACATCACGCATGTATTCCCAAATGGGGTAAGCAGAGCACATAAAATGCTACACAGATAAAACCATTACTATTTCGAGTTGTATAGCCACTTCTAGCATATATTTTTTAAGTTTTGGGTTCGCAGATATAATAGTGGCAGGTTGCTAGCCTGTCTTCTAAAATAGGCCTTAACCTATTTCCTTAGGCGCCTCTTACGACACCCACGGAAGAAATGGAGACGTGTTTCTAAACCCGATATCACACAGGTACTTACCCTTTGTAATATTCGAAATTAAACGAGAGAGGACGCACATCGCACCCGCCGGGATAGCGTTTAGTTCACAGGCGACCCGCTGCCGCTGTCAGTGCGTTTTGAAGATTTACCTACAGCGACCGTGCTCACGAGTAGACTGATACACTAAACACACTATTCGTGACCACGATCGCTGTGATGCGGTCGAAACGTCGAAGTAAATAAAATTATGTCAGAACAATGTGATTAAATCCAGTGTAGTGATAAATCACTATTTCCCGCATATTGGCATCAAGTAATGTGTAGTAATGATTGCACAAATTCGCAATTTTTCAAAGCATTATTTTTAAAACATTGGAGAAAAAACATGGAATATTGTAAGTGTAAGACATAAAACAATTTGCTGTGTTAAACTCATAATAAGTCCTGTCCATTTCTTCTGAGAATATCGTAATAGGCATCTACGGATTTTTTTGGCGATTTTTCACTATCATAAATACCTGGTAACCTAAAACCTAAAATAATTGTAAAAAGTAGCTACGAAACGTAATCGTTTTGTCTAGGTAGTGTTTCGTGTACTCTGCCTTACCTAAATGGGAATGCAGTCTTGATGAAAATGAATGTAAATGATTGTTAAGAAACGTTAAAATATTATAATTTTTTATCCTTTTTCGTATTGACATTTTTAATAATAATATTTTACAATAATTTAATTCAATTTATATTCAGAATCTTATTTCATAATTTTATAATCAATTTAATCAATTCTATTATATACAATAATTTATTTATTCATTATTATTCAATTGTAATGCATTGTATGTTTTATAATTAAAATATTCAATATAATTTGTATCACAAAATCTTAATAATGTATTTTCATATGGCAATGTTTAAATTCAAATTTCAGTTAAAAACAGTTTGTACTTACAAAATTATTAACCGTCTATCTATCTTGCTACAGTAACCACTTGCTCCCAATGTAATATTTTAAAACTTCGAATTACACCAGTTGAAACTACAGTCCACTTTTATTGAACACCACCATCGTATCCTGAAGAACTAAAGAAGTTTGTGTAAATTTACAATGATTTACTTTCAATTTGAAACAAATATTTCAAAAGAGTTTAATATTTCCCAAGCTAGCCATATCATAACTTAGGTTAGGTCTACACTGGTAAGCTAAACAAACGTACAAACTTACTTCTACAGTCCATATCATCTCTACGGTCTCAGGTCTAACCTGAAGTAGTTCGAGATAACCTCAGTTCCTGTTTTGACGACCAGCAAAGGTAAGTTTGTAGAACATTGAAGTACCCGCCTGTATACCGCTAGGATGATTGGACTACCGTTAGTAGCTCATCTCGATATTCTCATTCATATAAGGATCTAGTCGGTTATGGCATAAATATGGACATGTACACATGCATACATTCATATACTGATGTTTCTCACTTAACTTTATTTTAACATTATTTATACATACATCACGCCTGTATTCCCTAATGGGGTAGGCAGAGCACTCGAAACGCTACATAGACAAAACCATGATTATTTCATGTTTGGTGGCCACTCCTAAGCATTTATTTTAGATTTTGAGTTGGCAGGTATAACAGTGACAGGTTGCTAGCCTGTCCCTTAAAATATACCTTAAGCTATTTCCTTAATCACCTCCTACGACATCCACAGAAGAAATGGAGAGGTGTTATTCTAAACCCGACACTACACTGTGTTTAGATTATTTAAGTGGACTAAATATATTTCTGTTTTGAAATTGGTTTGCTCTTTAAAATCATTATTTCCCTTGGTTTTCAAACCACATTGTTTTATAAAGAAAAGTTTATTCATCAAAAACGGATTTATTTGTCAAAGTTAGCGGAACTACTTAAATGAAAACACCCTGTCATTAAATTTCCGTGTGATTTCGGGTTTTGTATAACGTCTCTCCATTTCTTCCGTGGATGACATAAGAAGCGACCAAGGAACTAGATTAAGGTATATTTTAGGCGACAGGCTAGCAACCTGTCACTATTCTACCTCTTCCATATTTGCAAACCTAAAACTATGGTAGAGGTGGCTGCGAAGTGTGTTATATTCATAATAATGGTTTTGTCTATGTCACGTTTCGTGTGCTCTGCCTACATTTGGGAACACAGGCGTGATTGTATGTGTGTATGTATGTATGTTCTAGCACATCTTTTGAACGCCAAGCACTGTAGCTCAAACTCGATAGTCCCTGTCTGTCAGACCTGTTGTGGCGGCGCAGCTCCGGACTGGTCGGCCAGGAAGCGAGAGTACTGTTAGGGTCGTTGCTTTCCGGGACCAGCGGCGTTGCTTAGCACATACATACATACAATCACGCCTGTATTCCCAAACGGGGTAGGCAGAGCACACAAACGCTACATAGACAAAACTATGACTATTTCACGTTTTTAGCCACTTCTAGCATAATATTTTTTTTGTTTTGAGGTGGCAGGTACAATAGTGACAGGTTGCTAACCTGTCGCTAGAGGTGAGGCGAAAATATTAGATCAGATAAAAATACTAGGTATTTTCCGAGATTAGGCTGCACCTAATCCAAAGGACGCAGTACCTAATCCACCTAATCCAAGTTCTCACTACTACCGACTAGCCGCCTTTAAATTAAATACGCCTGCTTGCTTGGCTCAATTTTAAGCTGTCAGTCCTAAGCCTGTAAAAGTATGAAGGGAAGATTACAATTCATTAAACAAGTTTACTTAGAATGGTATGGTGACACAGTGTAGTACGCCGTGGTACTGCATCGTATCATACGCTCAATGCTTTATACTATGTGGATTAGGTGCAGTACGGTACGCAGCACTGGTTAAGTTATCGTATACGCTCAATACTCTGTACTATGTGGATTAGGTATTTGGGTTAGGTATTTTTGTGGATTAGGAACATGTGTACCTGATATTAAATTTACCTAGTATAACCCATCTCTACCTGTCGCCTACAATATACCTTAAACCTATGTCCTTACTCGCCTCTTGCGATTGTTGCTCTTATCTTATGACTGTTGGTTGCTTAGTGTTTTAACATTATAACGAGGAAAGCACTTTACTCTATAAAAACGCGAAATACATAAATGTTGCCTTGTCGGGTTTAAAGTAAGGTAAAAGTACCAATGCTCGACGCCTCAACGCCCAATAGATGACACCCATCTGTCACCTGTCTTACTATGACATAAGGTTGGAAGTGCCAAGTATTAGGTCAGTGTCGAGCACTGGGACGTTTACCTTAACATTAACACCTGCCCACTTAGACAGCATGTCATAAGAGACTAAAGAAGGTTTGAAATGATTTAGGAAGGATTCCGTATCAAAAACAGCAAAAAAACGCGTTTTTTGTATGTGAGCCTTCTTTAATTATTATTATTTGGTTTTTAGGATTTGTTGATATAGCGGCAATAGAAATACATCATCTGTGAAATTTTCAATTTCCTAGCTCTTCCGGTTCTTGAGATACAGCCTCGTGACAGACGGACGGCGAAGTCTAAGTAATAGTATCCCATTTGCACCCTTTGGGTACGGGACTCTAATAAGGAAAATAAGTTATTATAGGTAACTTTTCTGGTTCTAATCGTAAGAAAGAGAAATATAACTTTTTGAGCAATGCAAATGTTTTTGGATGGAATTCATGTTACAGTCCGATTCCACTTGGTTTTTGGTTTGCTTAGGTACCCTATTTTGTGCCAACAAGTGGAAAAGTTACCTAGGTATATGGAGATATAATGCGATGGGTTCAGCTAAGTACAAAACAACAATAATTGGCCAATACAATCTGTGCCGCGCGCTTGTGCAGTCAGTGGTATTTATTATGTAACATTGTTGTTTGTATGCGATGCAATTAAAAAAAAACCTAATTATTGTTTTGAATATCCTTCTTTTGTTCTAAAATTATTTTTAAGATTCTTTTAATACCTATCCTGCCGTCACCTTTAAGTATATATGTACTTAATTTTTCTATTTTTTTTTTACTTAGACAGAATGCACGTTACATTGACAAAACTATGATATTAATATGTTTCTTAACTACTTTTAACTTAATTTTAGGTTCAAAAATAGATGAAATAGGTGTAATAGTGACATTTTGCTGTCGCTGAAAGCATACCTTAATCCTATTTCTTTAATTGCCACTTCCACGGAATTCCACGGAAGAAATGGAGGGGTGTTATTCTAATAGCCCTAACAGACGACCAAATTTGGTTTGGTCCGAACCACGAACTTGGTTGGCTCCAAATCCAAACCAAATTCGAACGTGTGTTCAGCAGTTGGCCGAAAATTTGTTCGGACCTTGTACAAAACGGTAGATAATTTCCGGACCTACCTACGAGTACTGGCGTATGTTTTACATCTGTGTGTTTTTATGTCTTTTGTTCAAATTAAGTATATTAAGTAGGTGTATGTATTTGGATCGGATGAGTTTCAAGTGTCTTGTCAAAATAATTTGCCAGAGCAATAGGTACAATTGTCAATCACGAATGCCGTTTTGTACGAACCTGTCAACTGATTGTGGAATGACAATACAGATCATGAAAATGATAAGATAATCGGGGGGCACGGTAGTGCCCCCACCAAGTCGAGCGCATATATATTTCTTATGTCTTGTTCTTCGGCACTTTGTTCAAATGAGTCAGTAGCAACAGGTTTGATACGACAAACATTTAAATATGTGACTCATGTATTTGTGGAATTTCACCTACTTACTTTCTTTAAGGAAAAACCAAGGCCACGCAATCAAAGGAAAGTAGAATCTTCAGAATTTTAAACTTATGTACAAAACTATAGGTACTCACCAACTATATAACCAGAGGGTCAAACGTGATATTGCAGAGACAGGTTGCTAGCCCGTCGCCCACAATACACTAACCCTTTCCCAGAGTCGACTCTTACGACACCGCGGGAAGAAAGGGGGATGTGCTATTTTGACGCGGCACCACACGGGATACCTAATTACCTTTTATTTACCTAGTGAATAGATCAGGACTCCACGTGCGTGAGTCCGACTCGCACTTGGCCGGTGATTTTGCCTGACAGCAACTATGCGTATTTATGTTATGTTTAGGTATGCCCCCATGAAAAACTCTTGCGTAAGAGTTGCGCACATTAATAATAACATAGCAACAGTGCGGGCTGCTAATGACTTTATATTATACTAGTTTTTGCCCACGACTTCGCTCGCGTTAAGAAGTATTTTAGGGAAGTGGGGCGTTATGAAGAGACAAAAATAGTAGCCTATGTCACTCTCCATCTTTATTACTATCTCCACCCAAAAAAACACGTCAATTTGCCGCCCCGTTTAGCCGTGAAAGACGGACAAACAAACAAACACACTTTTCCATTTATAATATTAGTATGGATATAGATAGTATCTTTTTCTAGGTATGGATTCTAAATAGGTCTCAGGCATTGCATCAGACATTCGTAATAAACATTATTGAATTATCTAACCCATCATCAATTTTTAATGCTGAACAAAAAAGAGTAATCTAATGAATAGGTATTAATGGACGATAAAATTTTTCCTATTTTTTACAATGCAGGTTTTGCCTGTTCTTTGCAATCCGAAAATAGTAGGTACTGAACCTCCACTTGAACTTTAAAGATATAGGTATTAAATTTAGTATCTCTACCATTTTTTAATTTAAAATTTTTGCTTGATTAGGAGACTCACATTTTTTCTTACACAACACGGGAAAACCAATTGTAAACATCCTGGTGATATAGGTGAAATACTTCAGTACCTAAGTTACATGTTATTTGTACCTATGTGTAAGTAATGTGTACGAATATTTTTGAAATTTGTAGTATATCGTAGGATTTGCAAATTCATCATTTGCTTATCTTTCAAGTTTGATTCTTCCTGTCCACTTACAATTGACACGACTGTCACGATAAGATAAATAGTGGCCAATATTAAGTAATTCTCTTCGTATTTTTTGCGTCGTTCATTGCAAACTGTACACAACTACATACAACAGGTGACTTACTGTTTTTCACCTATAACATTGTCTATGATTTGGAGAGAATAAAATGTTGCATCATTATTTTTGAATTTGGCATTCGTTAATTTAGTAAGTATCTATAAGAATATAAAAAAAATGTTAACTCGTCTATGACGAAAATAGCCTCGCGCAAATTGTCTACTAGCTTACCTCTATAACCTATAACTAAACCTTTAACTATTGCAATTTGCTTAACTATACAAGCGATTTAAATATTTTACGTTAAAGCAATAACACTTATTTCACTGTCAAAACCAATGGTTAAGGTAATGGAACCTTGGTACTAATAGTCCTCTTTTAAAGTCGGTTTACTCGTAGAATGTACGCTGGTCAAATTTTCAAGGACGTTTTTGTTGTAAGTAGTGTCACTATACTGTCTATAGTAATGAGTTTATCCTCAAGTGATGTACCAAATATCGATAGGTATAATAATGGTTATTTATCATAGATAATAGAGTCAATATTATAATTTTATGTACTTAATGAAGTAATTAAGTTCCAGTCATGATTTTTAGTAATTAATGTGACTAAAGGTTATACGTATAGGATACTACGTACACACATACATTATGCCACCAAAGGTACTATCGAACCGACTGATTCCTGACCCACCGCAGAACGTTGTCACAATAAACGTCAGAAGCATTTCCTTTGTCAGGTACTGCAATGTCACTCTGACGTTCACTGTGAATAGGTTCTATGGTGGGTCAGGAATCAGTTGGTTCGATGGTACTTAGACAAAACCACTAGTATTTCACGTTCTGTAGCTACTTTTGTCGTATTCAATTTTATTAATTAATTAATTTTATTTTATTTTATTTAAGTTTAAAAATAGACGAAAGAGAAGGAGAAAGAGTTACAGATTGTTGGCCTATCATTCTAAAATATGTACCTATACTTTCTTACGACATCCGCGGAAGAAATGGAGAGGTGTTATTCTAAACCTGACACCACACAGGTTACCTATCACTACCAGATCCAAGTAGGATACTAAATTTGTTTTTAAAATCAGTGCTCTTTACGACATTTTTAATCATTTGGCAAAAAAATTGTATCATCCTTTATGCTCTAGGTTTCTTTCTATTTTGTGGAAGGTTAGTAGAACCACAACGTTTAAACTTTGTTGATTTAATGTTTGCTAAAAGATAAGGGTTAGTTAGAAGTCCTTTCGTGCGCCCTCTTTGTCTACGTTAGGTTATCTATGCTTTTGTTCCTAATCTGTGCACATCTTTTTTTTTAATAACCCTGTCGTTGAATCTCCTTTTTAACTGTGAATAGCACAAGATACTTTTGTCATGTTATGAATCAGGACTCATCCGGCCCCGGCACCGTTACCGTTCTATAAATGTCACTCTTAAATATGATTTGAATAAAATATCGTAAAAAGCGAGTTGCTTTCTTGTTGTGGCACAAAATCGGACCGCAGGTTACATTCCGTACGGGACCGGCGATCATTTCACTGACCTACATTCCCACTAGGCGCCGTCGCGCAAGATTTTTGAGATATTTCAACCATTTGAATCCGTTTTAGCACTCAATAGAACAAAAAATCCTAACTCTAAGTATTTTTCGGTTATTTCTTTTGTTCCAAACTGGTTGGTCGTTTTTTTCTGTCATAAATTCATAATTGGGTGTTTTATGGTCGCATTAATCAATTAAAAGAAACAAATAATGAAACAAGTTAAACCGCGCGACCAATCGGTCGAAGCTTCCTGTACAAAGAGCTTAAAAGGGTTTTTTATCGAATCAATGTCTTAAAATAGAATGCGGCGTCGAGTTTTGAAACCTCGCACGTTATTTGCAAATGTCACTGGAAATGCTTGTTTCTCCGTTTGAGCGGATTCTCGAGTCGAGGAAGAGCAACAACCTATGATTGCAGGGCCGTTAGTCCCGCACTCCGCGGCTCGAGAAAAAACTGCAAGTTTTTCTAATTACAGTCCCATTAAATACCAGTAGCAGAAACCAGTAAGATACTAAATAATTTACAGTTCAAAATCGTCTACAAAATGTAGAGCCATAATCATAACGTTAACATTGTCGCTAGGTAGTAAAATTGCTTGGTTTATAACCGCATTAAAAACTGGATTAAACGTAAGTGTTCTTAATTTATGTCCACGCGTAAATTAACGACCGTTAGCGAACTTAGGGTCAACAACGGTGCATTGAAATCAATTTGATATTCACCTGTGTAAACGGCAAGTCACAATCACCAACTCATCACAAACAGTTTTACTTAAAACTTAAACTTATTAAAACTTGGTTTATAAAGAACCTTTTTTTGACAGCCGCGAGCGCGCGCGTTTTGCTTTTTAATTTTTTACTTTTTAATTTGAGACGGAGGCGCGGGCGTTCGCCGCGGAGCCTTGACCGCTGCGCGACTATAGACTAACTGAACCTCCGTGGCCGGTGCAAGCTCTTTCCCTTGTAAATTACTTTCCAACAGTTACTTTTCGCTTCGCTGCACTGATTCGTTTTTTAAGCTCTGTCCGGTAAAAAGAAAGCTTGTAGCTTGTAAACAAGCTTTTTGAGAAAGTTTTTTTTTGTTTCGGATTGTTATCTTTGGTTTCTAATTGGCTAGATTTTTTATCAACCATGGAAGGCAAAAAATATCGATGCTGATAGTATAGTTTGATAATAAACCCTTAATTCATAATAAATCTCGAATGAATGAAGGTTCCTATTTTATAAGATTCAATTAGAAAATCGACTCTATCATGTGCTATTATTAACTGCACTGCGTGTCATTACCTACATTAGGTTAGTACGTGCTACAAACTCTCTATTACAGCCTCAAACTATCTATTAGACCAATTGTTTCCTGACCCACCATACAACCTATTTACAATTAAAATAGTGACACTGCATTTCTTGACAATGAAAATCTTTAAGTATTAGATACTGTGACAACATTTTACGAAGGGTCAGAAATTGGTTCGATGAACATCAATTTTCGCTTTGCAGTATTAACTATGACTAGGTAATTTAATTACTGTATTATTCTTTATTTTTAATGATGAAACTATTCAACTCTATAAAGGTTATTTTGCTGAAAATTATAAAAATATGCTAGAAGTGGCCACAAAACGTGAAATAGTCGTCGTTGTGTCTATGTAGCGTTTTGTGTGCTCTGCCTACCCCGTTTGGGAATAGATACAGGCGTGATTGTAAGTAAGTAAGTAAAAAAATACTTATCAGCAAAAGCAGAAGAATGAAACTGGTCTCAGTTCTTAAATAGTCAGAGCTTCAACGTTTGAGTTGTATCCTTGTATCTACACAGATTTGCCCTAATTTCGGATCGTGTAAACAGCTGTTTTTCAAAATTCAAGATGGCCGATTCGTGGGAAATACACAGTTCTATTTAAACTTTAAATACGACTTTAAGAGGAAATGGAGCGGTCATATTTTGTATGGAAACGTAGTCCCCTGATTCCTGCCTGGATATTACCCGTAGAACAATGATTTTTTACATTAACAATCTAATGATATATTAGTATGTTCCTATGTTTTCCTTTTTTTCTTTATTGAATTAT
>BHDV01005489.1:556647-570730 GCA_005406045.1 Adoxophyes honmai | reverse complement strand
GATGGCGTTGGCTGTAAGCTACATCACGGTGTCGTTTACGGAACCCTCAGTGCGTGAGTCCGACTCGCACTTGGCCGGTTTTATTTAAACGTCATCATCATCATCATTATCAGCCGACAGACGTCCACTGCTGGACATAGGCATATTTAAACGTACACTTTATAAATCGAAATCTTTACATTTTGTGCCGACGAAACGTTTAAGTCACGGCGCCGCAACATTAGTGGTGTCTTTTGGTTGAACGTTCGCAGACTCTCGAAAGACGCCAGTGTTGCCAACTATATCTCTACGAACTCACCAGGTGGGGCCGTGAAAACCACCAGAAACCACTAAAATTTTCTGTAGATAACCCAAAGCATGACAACAGCATGACTAATGACCAAAAAAACGGGACCATCAGATGCGGCCGTGTAAACCACCAGAAACCACTAAAATTTTCTGTAGCTGAACCAAAGCATGAAAGCACAACTAAAAAAAAAGACTTACTTAAATATTTAAATAGTAATAAACTGTGTTTTGATCTTTACAAACAGGTGAAGTAGATCATAACGCTATGATATTAACTCGGGATGATCAGAATTTTATGAATTGTGTTAGTGGTTAAATTCTCAACTTACCACTAACTGAAATAATCTATTCCGCTAAAAAATCCACTAGCCACTAAAGCTAATATTTTCCTGCTAAAACACATGTCTAAACCACCAGATCTAGTGGAAAATCCACTAAGTTGGCAACACTGAAAGACGCTAAGTGGGCGGGGCCCTTACGAACTAAACTATTATTTAGACTATTTTAAAAATAAAACTACCGTGAGACTCATTCATAGTGAAATAAACGGACCTACTCAATATTTTATATCGAGATTACATTATAGTGCGCGTCTATCCGCTGCCGTGGCCCGAAACATGTCGAGCTAATCTCGATATAAAAACGTAACTAGATCCGTTTACTTCACCATATTATTTAGGCTCATTACTGCCAGGGAAATAATGAAATGAAATTTAATTAATCCAGAACATTCCATACCACGGGCGTAGCCAGGATTTCGTTTCGGGGAGGGTTTTACAAAAANNNNCCCCCCCCCTGGCTACGCCCATGTTCCATACAATAAAAACACAAACTAAACAAAATTTACACGGTTTACACAAAGTGAATCAGGCACGCAGACTCCCAGTTTTGTAATGGGTAAGGTAAATCCTCCAGCATTCGTGTATCGGACTCTCATCCCACTCTATCGCTGGAATTAGTGTGTTAGAAGGGGCCAATACGGGCTTTTTGGCAGAAGCTGAGCGCGGACCATCACAGAGGGGTTTTCAGACACGTATACCCGATCTCTGGTTAAAATAGTCACTGTCAATTTCCGGCCACCCTGTATAGATTTATAGTCTTCTATTCATCTGTCTTTGCCTGTGTTCCTTCCACAACTGTCTGTGTGTCTTCAGTATCAAAAACCAAACATTTAACGACAAGTTCATAATTTCATGAATAATAAATACAAAGAATGCTACTTCAATACTGATTACGTTCACTACGTTAACTGTGATCATTAATATAAATAGTTCAATGTCATAAGATCCCGAGACTACAAAAATGAGCGTCGACAATATTAGTTTTGTACAGAAATGTTGCGGCACCCCAGAAACTTGCGAAGGTTTACACAACGCGAACAACACTCTCAAATACAACAAAAAATTAACAACCATTAAAATTAACGTAATAACACCTGGAACCGCCTCACTAACATAATACACTATTATTTCGTTCAACGCAGGCAGCAGCCAACCGAAGATGCTGGCGTAGAGATACTTAAACTTCACTGTGCTTAGGTCCGTGAACACTTTCACAAAGTCCATGTAAAACACCACAGTTGCTATCAGTAGCCAGTGTATGAACGCCGTACATATATATCTAGCTGCTACGATAAGTAGCGACGCATTGACAGTGAATTGCGCCACTGGCAAAATGTGCCCTAAACCAGCGCAAGATATCCAACAGAAGAAGACATAGTGTCTGAATTGTCGCCATTTTGGTATCAGGATCCAGAAAGTGATTCCCATCGCTATGTTTGCCAAAGACGATAACAGTACACACAGCCACAAAATAAACATAACTATATAGAAAGATGTCGGGACCGCTTCTGTGTGGTCATCGGCAGCCATTTTGATCTGTTTATTCTGCTTGTAACAAATAATAATAACTGTACGTTGGTCTTGAATGCGCTCCGAATTGCAACTGTTTTGTTGCAATTGCATTTGGATTGGGGAATAAATCATGTTTGTTTCCTTAATTTCGAGAAGCTGTTATCGGTGTATGTACCTACTTACCTAGAGTCGTGTCATTTAGGACAGCGTTTCCCAAACTATGGGGTATGAATATTAAGTGGGCCTAGCCAATAGACCGGTACACCAAATGACTGAGCCGATGGCCACTGAATGTAGCTATGAAAGTCCTCCTCCCTTTTACTATACGGTGGACATTAAAACAATATTTCGGAATTTATAAATTGGACTTATCAAACACTGAAGTTGATGTCAACAGTGATGCCGAAACATAGAAAACAATTTCAAGCTTCCCATTGAGATAATTAGTTTGTTGTTTTTTTTTTAAAAAAAAGGGGTCCATGGGTCTCAACTTTATAAACTTATATTAGGTGGGTCGTAGCCCAGACAACTTTGGGAACCCCTGATTTAGGAGGTATTGCACTTATTGGGAAATTCTTGGGATATGTTTTTTGTGTAACCCACTCAAATAGTATTACACTCACAATTCAATTCTAATAGAGAGAATGGATGAAGCAGGGATTATGTAAGCCACGGATCCGAATAAAGAAGGTTGGATAGGCAAAAGTCACACTTTTGTTTGAAAACCAGCGTCGCCACCTGTCTCCCACCAAAGAACTCCACTACATCAACAATAATAATAGATACACAATTACGCACACTAATACACGTAGAATAAAGAGCTGCAATTGGTTCGCACACTGCGTCGAAAGTGCGTACGTACGAGACAACTACCCGTACAAGATTCACTACAAACTCAAGTCCGGCGAGGCCGCGATCGAGTTGAAGAAGCGTGTTTATTTTGATTTCTTCGTTATCCATTGCGCGTCATATGATCTTCACCCGAAATATTTGCGTACTTCAACAGCAATGTACATTTTCTGTGTCCTTGGCGTAATTGTTGTTTCTACTTAGAATTTCATAATTAAAAATAGTTTTTTCGAAAAATCCTTATCCTTACTAATATTATAAGTCAGAAAGTGAGTTTGTTTGTTTGTTTGTTTGTTTGTTTGTTTGTTCCGCTTTCACGCCGTAACTACTGAACCGATTGCTTTGAAATTTTGCAGACATAAAGATAGAAGTCCGGATTAAATAATAGGGTACTTTTTATCCCGGAAAAAATTGATGTTCCCGAGGGAAAACAAAAATATAGTTTGCTTGATAGATCGATATAAATCGATGATAGATCGATATCGATCGATAGATGATATAGATCGATGGCGCTGTGTGTCGTTTGAAACGAGAAGTTTTCTTATAGTTGTGCTTTATACCGCAATATAATCGAGTTCCACGCGGGCGAAGCCGCGGGCGGAAAGCTAGTATACTATAAAACGAAGGTTCTATGCTTATCGGTGAATATAAATTACTCCGACGCCTGACTCTTTAACCTACTCGTAACAATCGTACAATACGGCATTTTCAAAGGATTTTAGCGCAGCTCCGCACGGCGATGCAAACATCATGCCACTAAACAAGTATGAACGCGTGGTTCTTAAAGTATGACTCTCTGATCATACCTGTGGTGCGCCTGCCGTGCGCATATTGCCAATCCAACCTACTTTATCTAATCCGTGATGTAAGCAAATTTACAAGGGAAGCGTGTTAGGGCAAGTCGGTCGAGGGCGCCCTCGAAGAACGTAGGTATATCGACCAGATCGGCGATTTACTAACGGGAGGCCAAATTAGGAGTACCTGAAACCGTCGAGCGTGTATGGTGTATGACGAGAGTGATGAACGTTAGTGAAGCGAAAGAAGTATGTCAGATTAGAAGCGAATGGTGCTCTGTTGTGTCTGACTACCCCGCAGGGAATAAGGCGTGACGGTTATGTATGTACATGTCGGAGATGATGATGAACGGAGGGTGATGTGGTGTGTGTCGATGTCGAGCGGCAATGCAGGAGACCGATTCTTTGTTTACCCATTACACTCATCCATGACTCAGTTGGAATGAAAAGTCAATTTACTACACTCACGTTTTTAATCAAACTAATTTAAAGAGAAAACAATAATTACAAGCAATATAAATTAGATCGGACTACAAGACGCAAACAGAACGCGATGAATTCAGAATAAGGGGCACAACCGCACTGTTCCGAATTCCAACCAGAAGTTCCTCTTCGACCGTTACCCGTACCGCATTTTAAAGTGAAAAGCAGGTAGTTTGTATTGCCAACACTACATGTTGGTTTTCCTCAACAAAACCTGTATTGCCAGCCTCATTCCGAAAACATCCAAATCTGTTCAGATTTGACGTTCCGTTTATCGTTTAACGTTCCACGACACGATATCTTGATACGTCACACATCCCCGTGTGATATTCCGTCGTTGACCGGAGTTGACGCGTTTCTCTCGTGGCGATCCGCCACGCTGCTGAAGGTAGATAGTTCTCAGCCGTTACGTTTCTTCATTGAGGGTAATTGTCAGTCTCTCTTATCAACAACGTCTCGACCTCACTCAAGCTGCCTGCTTTGCATTACTAATTACATCGAAAGTAGCTAGATGGCGCTACTAACTCGCAATGATAACCAACACTGACAAGTACAGCCGTAAACCGATAGATGGCGCTATAACTCCAATAGTTTGTAGAAAATCACGTAGTTTCAACACCGAATGCGTAGTTCAAGCTTCAGCCGCGAGATGACGTAACTGGATATGCGACATACATATGTATGTTTTATACTCGTTACAAACATAACGTGTCTCAGGTTACTACGGTTCTAGAATAGCACCTCTCCATTTCTTCCGTGGCTGTCGTAAGAAGCGACTAAGGAAATAGGTTAAGGTGTATTTTAGGCGACAGGTTAACAATGTGTCATGTCACTATTAAGCCAGCTACACACGTAACGAGAACTCGTAACGATTTATCTGTGCGGACCTGTTTGCGCAGTTTTATCGAACGTGTGTATGAGAAATCGTTGCAGATTATCGTTGGTCGGTGGCAGTTGCAAAAATCGTTCGATAAATCGTTGTCGATCGGGTTTGCGCAATTTTATCGGTGCGTGTGGATGGTGATCGTTCAGATCGAACGATTTCACGATTTTCACGGGAGATGGTTCACTAATATTCATCATCATCATCATCATCATCATCATATACGTCCCACTGCAGGGCACAGGCCTCCTCTCAGTATGAGAGGGCTTGGGCTATAGTTCCCACGCGGGCCCAGTGCGGATTGGGAACTTCACACACAACGTTGAATTACTTCCTCGCTGTATGTAGGTTTCCTCCCGATGTTTTCCTTCACCGAATAGCTCGTGATAAATATCAAATTCGATATCGTACATAAATTCCGAAAAAAAAGCCGTTGTAGCCCAGCGGTTCGACCTGTGGCCTCTCAAGCTGAGGGTCGTGGGTTCAAACCCCGGGCTCGCATTTCTGAATTTTTCGGAATTTATGTACGATATCATTACTATTAGGTATTAGTATATTATGCAAAATTTGGTATATTTTAAACATAGTTTAGCATATTTATGTGCTAAATAGCATATAACATGTTTTTGACATATTTATTATTAGTAGGTTTCATGATTCATCCTCAAGTAATTATGCCAATCCTTCGGACCAAATTTTAATTCATTTATTAAGTTCGTATGCGAAAGTAGCTTCATTTTCATAAACTAGTCTTTACACCACCACATACTCCGCGCCTTTTTTTTCTTTACACACATAACCAGGCCTAATATCGCAATTGCGTCATCGTGGACGACATGTTTCCCGCGTGAGTGTCTGCGGAGAACTGGCGATCGACGTCGATATCGGAGCCGTGTGGAGGCACTATGGAACGTTCGATTTATCTGCACAGTCTGAAATCGTTACAATTTATCGTTACGTGTGTAGCCGGCATAAGGTTTACCAGTCAACTTAAAACCTAAAAAATATGCTAGAAACACCAAAAAGGCATGGTTTCGTTTGCTCTGCCTACCCTATTTGAGAATGCGGGCGCGATATTTGTATAAACTAAAAAACAACTAGCTAGATACACAACTAGGTAGTTAACTTGAAAGCCGGATTATTAAAAAAAATCATACACACATTTTTTTTCCTTTTATTTGACAATCATAAAACGACCCGTGTGGTGCCGGGTTAGAATAGCGCCTCCCCCTTTCTTCCCGTGGGTGTCGTAAGAGTCGACTCCGGGAAAGGGTTAGTGTATTGTGGGCGATGGGCTAGCAACCTGTCACTGCGATATCACGTTTGACCATCTGGTTACCCTGAAATTGCTAAATGTGGCACTGGATTTTTAAACACCACACGACATAATAGGTATCTAATATTATTAATATTTTATTATCCTTACTAATATTATAAGTCAGAAAGTGAGTTTGTTTGTTTGTTTGTTTGTTCCGCTTTCTCGCCGTAACTACTGAACCGATTGCTTTGAAATTTTGCGGACGTAAAGATAAGTCCGGATTAAATAATAGGCTACTTTTTATCCCGGAAAAATTGAAGTTCCCGAGGGAAAACAAAAATATAGTTTGCTTGATAGATCGATATCGATCGATGATAGATTGATATCAATCGATGACCGATCGATAGATGATAGATCGATGGCGCTTTATACCGCAATATAACCGAGTTCCACGCGGGCAGAGCCGCGGGCGGAAAGCTAGTTTACAATAAATGCGGCCACTCGAAATTATTCTATTTTCCGTGAGCGATTCTAGTGATTCAATTTCCAAATGGCGGCTCAGTCCACGCTTTTTTGCGGTTATGTGTTTATAACTAACTAAATTTAAAAAAATGAATTTTCATATTTTGCTGAGACCATCAGTGCCACTAAATACTCTTGCTTTGCCATCAGCTTACACTAAATCGCCGTCAAGAGAACATGTGATTGTAAACGCATATTTAAATTACCTAGATATCCATTTTCTAGCACTGTTTTAATGTAGACTTAGCAGTGTTTTATGAGATATAAGGAAATTAAACACATTTAAAACGCTTTGTTTGCAAGTTCTATCGATGACGCGCATGTAAGAATTAAGTACTAATATTTTAAGAGATGTTCCTTCACATCAAAACAATTAACATTGTATAAAAATTAGAAAAACTTTTTATATGATTTCCTAAACAAAATAAATGCAATTTAAGATAATCTTAAATTAAGATTTCCATCTAGAGTTGCCACGAATAGTGATTTGGCCGAATACCGAATACCGAATATTCGGCAACGCCGTCGGCCGAAGCGCCGAATATTCGGCCACCGAATATTTGGCACAAAGTTACATGCTTGCAGAGCTCGTAAAGGATAATACGACAACTCGCGACATGTCTGCCACGTGCGCGGGCAGCCATTTGTCTTTTTCTTTCAATTGCGAGTAAGTTACGTCAAGGCACGCTCGCTGTTACTATGAAAAGCGTAATCGTTTGCAAAATCAGATGTTTAAAACATTGTTTTTATCCATCATAACTTACCACTGATAAATTTCAGTTATTAAAGTATTGTAATTTGGTATTCGGTATTCGGCCGAAAAGTACGTATTATTCGGCCGAATACCGAATACCAAGAAAAGTGACCGAATAGGCCGAATACCGAATAGTTGCCGAATATTCGTGGCATTACTATTCCATACCATCCTGTGTACTTATCTATGGTTAACACTTTCAGTCAAGTTCCTTTTCACAAACGTCGTCGTCGATGACAAACGTCAATCATTGGCGGCAAAACTGTTACTAATAATTTCAGACGATAATCAAAGAGGATTTATTCTCATACTAGCTTTCCGCCCGCGGCTTCGCCCGCGTGGAACTCGGTTATATTGCGGTATAAAGCACAACTGTAAGAAAACTTCTCGTTTCAAATGACACACAGCGCCATCGATCTATCATCTATCGATAGGTCATTGATCAATATCGATCTATCATCGATCAATAGGTATCGGTCTATCAAGCAAATTATATTTTTGTTTTCCCTCGGGAACATAATTTTTTCCGGGATAAAAAGTAGCCTATTATTTAATCCGGACTTCTATCTTTACGTCTGCAAAATTTCAAAGCAATCGGTTCAGTAGTTACGGCGTGAAAGCGGAACAAACAAACAAACAAACTCACTTTCTGACTTATAATATTAGTAAAGATTGTTAGCAGCCCATTAACAGGGTGTTTTTACGCAGTGAAATGTTTCATTAAACATCTCCAATAATTAACACACACTTCCGAATAACTGTTATAATGTAAATCTACTCCTAGAGACGAGTACTAGCAGCTGTAAAATTATTTGTATACCTACCTAGTTCCACGGGAGTTGAAGTGAATGATTACACACACAATAACTCGAAGAACTGATTGTATAAAAGGGAAATGAACGAATTGAACTAGTGAATGTCAAAATCCCCCTGTCATTACAAGACATGTTCTTGTGTGCGTGACCTCATCTCTAGTGGAACTATACCTTATTTGTTTATGTAGTTAAAACAATATAAACAATCTTGACGTGTCTTTTTATTTAAACGTCATCATCATCATCATCATTATCAGCCGACAGACGTCCACTGCTGGACACAGGCATACCTGTTTAAACGTACACTTTATAAATCGAAATCTTTACACTTTACAATTTAGGTATGAAAAAATAATTTACTTTCATAATTGAGTTGTATAGTGTAACGATTTTCATTTTTAGACTGTGTATTCCAACAAAAAGACATGTCAAGATTGTTATACCTAATATGTTGATACCTAATTTGTTAGAACCTAATTTGTAGCTACTTAGGGCTTGCGCCCACTTACGGTCTTTCGAGCGTCGTCTCGTGCTTAAACGTTTAAGTCACGGCTCCGCAACATTAGTGGTGTCTTTTGATTGAACGTTCGCAGACTCGCAGATTCGGCGCGGCGTCCATGCGTCTGTGCGGTCTCTCGAAAGACGCTAAGTGGGCGGGGCCCTTACGAACTAAACTATTATTTAGACTATTTTAAACATAAAACTACCGTGAGACTCATTCATAGTCAAATAAACGGACCTACTCAATATTATATATCGAGATTATATTATAGTGCGCGTCTATTCTATCCGCTGCCGTGGCCCGAAACATGTCGAGCTAATCTCGATATAAAAACGTAAGTAGATCCGTTTACTTCACTATATTATTTAGGCTCATTACTGCCAGGGAAATAATGAAATTAAATATATTTAATCCAGAACATTCCATACAATAAAAACACAAACTAAACTAAATTTACACGGTTTACACAAAGTGAAACAGGCACGCAGACTCCCAGTTTTGTAATGGGTAAGGTAAATCCTCCAGCATTCGTGTATCGGACTCTCATCCCACTCTATCGCTGGAATCAGGGTGTTAGTAGGGGCCAATACGGGCTTTTTGGCAGTAGCTGATCGCGGACCATCACAGAGGGGTTTTCAGACACGTATACCCGATCTCTAGTTAAAATAGTCACGGTCGATTTCCGGCCACCCTGTATAGATTTATAGTCTACTATTCATCTGTCTTTGCCTGTGTTCCTTCCACAACTTTCTGTGTGTCTTCAGTATCAAAAACCAAATATTTAACGACAAGTTCATAATTTCATGAATAATGATTACAGAGAATGCCACTTCAATACTGATTACGTTCACTACGTCAACTACTGCTGTGAACATAACTATAATCAATTCAATGTCATAAGATCCCGAGACTACAAAAATGAGCGTCGACAATATTAGTTTTGTACAGAAATTTTGCGGCACCCCAGTAACTTGCGAAGGTTTACACAACGCGAACAACACTCTCAAATACAACAATAAAATAACAACCAATAAAATTAACATAATAACACCTGGAACCGCCTCACTAACATAATACACTATTATTTCGATCAACGCAGGCAGCAGCCATCCGAAGATGTTGGCGTAGAGATACTTAAACTTCACTGTGCTTAGGTCCGTGAACACATCCACGAAGTCCATGTAAAACACCACTGTCGCCATCAGTAGCCAGTGTATGAACGCCGTCCATAGATATGTAACTGCTACATGAAGTAGCGACGCATTGACAATGAATTCCGCCACTGGCAAAATGTGCCATAAACCAACGCAACCGTGTGGTGCCGGGTTAGAATAGCACCTCCCCCTTTCTTCCCGTGGGTGTCGTAAGAGTCGACTCTGGGAAAGGGTTAGTGTATTGTGGGCGATGGGCTAGCAACCTGTCACTGCAATATCACGTTTAACCACCTGGTTACCCTGAAATTGCTAAACGTGGCACTGGATTTTTGAATTCATGTGCTCTGCCTACCCCTCTTGGGAATACAGGCGTGAGAATATGTATGTATGTATGTATGTATGTAACCAACGCAAGATATCAAGCAGACGAAAACATAGTGTCTGAATTGTCGCCATTTTGGTATCAGGATCCAGAAAGTGATTCCCATCGCTATGTTTGCCAAAGATGATAACAGTACACACAGCCACAAAATAAACGTAATTATATAGAAAGATGTCGGGACCGCTTCTGTGTGGTCATCGGCAACCATTTTGATATATTCGGCTTGTAACAAATAATAATAACTGTAAGTACGTTGTTCTTGAATGCGCTCCGAATTGCAACTGTTTTGTTACAACTACATTTGGATTGGGGAATAAATCATGTTTGTTTCCTTAATTTCGAGAAGCTTTTATCGGTGTATTTATGTACTTACCTAGAGTCGTGTCATTTAGTAGGTATTGCACTTATTGGGAAATTCTTGGGGTATAAGTATGTTTTTTCATTTTTGTTTATGTAACCCACTGAAATACTGTCCCGTGTGGTGCCGGTTTAGAATAGCACCTCCCCCTTTCTTCCCGTGGGTGTCGTAAGAGTCGACTCTGGGAAAGGGTTAGTGTATTGTGGGCGATGGTCTAGCAACCTGTCATTACAATATGAGAATATGACGTTTAACCATCTATCTAGTTACCCTGAAATTGCTAAACGTGGCACTGGATTTTTGAATTCATGTGCTCTGCCTACTCCTCTTGGGAATACAGGCGTGAGGATATGTAGACGGGCGTAGCCAGGATTTAGTTTCGGGGGGGGTTTGACGAAAAAAAATCGGCCAAGTGCGAGTCGGACACAAAAAAAATCACGATTGTTGTATGGGAGCCTGAACTTTTCGGGGGGGGTTTGAACCCCCTAAACCCCCCCCCTGGCTACGCCCATGGATATGTATGTATGTATGTATGTGAAATACATAGTATTTCGCTCGCAATTAAATTCTACATACATACATACATACATATCGTCACGCCTCTTTCCCACAGGGGTAGGCAGAGACTACTTTGTTCCACTCGCTACGATCCTGACATACCTCTTTTGCTTCATCCACATTCATCAATCTCCTCATACATGCTCGTCGGTTTCGGGTACTCTTGACCTGACCTGTTTCTAAAACGTCCGCGATTTGGTCACGGAACGTCCGTCTAGGCCTTCCCCTCCCACTGCACCCATCCACATTAAATTCTAAATTTCCCATAATTACCTGTCAAATAATTAGAACGCGATCTGAATTGGCATCCGCGTTGTACGGACTAGACTCGATTGTGCCAATGACTTGACAGCGCTTGGATTATGACATGTCCTCGCACAAATTCTCGACATCGAGGAGTTATCCAGACTCACATGGCACACATAGTTATATTACTATGAGACGTATTACTGAGTACTTGTCTTTTACCATATCGGCTATTAACATAAATACGCCGTAAAAGAGCTTGCGGATATTATAACAAACCTTTCAATGAAATATAACTATATTTCCCAGCTCTGGTTTAATGCTTTACGTGAAGGTTAACGACGTGTGTGCTTAGCAGTATTTGTTGAGATAGCACAGACATTTTTTTCTCGGATACTAATTTCACAATTACAAATGTCACGTTTCACTGACAAACTTTTCGTCGAATTTAATCTGAGAATTTAATTTAATCGAAAACGTTTCAAGTAACTTTTGGTTCATGATTGGATGTCCACGATTTGACGATAGACCATTAAATAATGGTATAAGTTTTGTTGGTCAGTGGTCTTCTCGAAGCACTCGACAATGTTGGCACCCTGGATACAAGTGTCTTGACCATGTTACTTTAAAAGTATGTATGTATGTAACTCCTTATTGTACAAAATAGACACATGACAAAATAACAAGTACAAAACAAAACAAACAAAAAGTATAAGTGTGATATTCGTCATTAACCAAATTTAAACGCTTTTTGTATTATTTTACGGCATAACTTACTTACAAAAGTCTGCAGTACATATAATTTATTGCTTACTTTCTATAGTGGAGCCGCTTCACTATTTTGGAATTGCTAAAATAAGGCAACAAGGTGATATCATGTTAGTCATCACCATCGTCACATCATCTTAGCATTCTTAGCCATAAGACGTCCTCTGCTGAACACAGGCCTGAGCTGAATACATGTAGGTATTATTTGTAGATCTATACGTAACGTCCTTTTGGTACTAGAGTTAACAAAAATACTCTTAAAGACATTTTAATAGCAATTTTTGTTTGCATTTTTTGCAAGTTCTATTGACGGCACGAAGCTACTTAGGTACATACCAAACTGTTTTAAAGGCTCCTTTCTGTCAGGTAAATAAAACACAACTACAAATAATAAACATTTTATGCGGTAAATAATGAACATTGCAATTAATTTGGTAATCGTTGATTAAAAGTACTTATTGGGGATTCGTTTAAAATGTGTCACCTCATTTGAGGACTTTACTTAATTGTTAATAAAACTTATAGTCTACTGTTCACCTGTCTTTGCCTGTGTTCCTTCCACAACTGCCTGTGTGACTTCAGTATCAAAAACCAAATATTTAACGACAAGTTCGTAATTTCATACATAACGATTACCATATCTTTCACATTAACATTAACTTCGACAAACTTTGCATGTACTATGGCGATTATTAGGTTTACTATGTAACACGATCCTGACACTCCGAAAGTGAGCGTCGAAAATATTATTTTTTTACAGAAATCGTGATTCATCCCACGAACTTGTGAAGGTCTACACAACGCGAACAACACCCTTAAATACAGCAAAAAATTAACAACCAATAAACTTACGATAATAACATCTAGAACTATCTCATAATTATACCACACTAATATTTCTATCACCGCAGGCAGCAGCCATCCGAAGATGTTGGCGTAGAGATACTTAAACTTCACTGTGCTTAGGTCCGTGAACACTTTTACGAAGTCCATGTAAAACACCAGTGTTGCTATCAGTAGCCAGCATAGGCATGCCATTGAAAAATATCGACTCACTTCTTTTATTATCGGCACACCGCTTGTGATATCTGCCAATTGCCATATATGGACTGAAAAAATGCACATTATCAAGCAGACGAAAACATAATATTTGAATTGCCGCCATTTTGGTATCAGGATCCAGTAAGTGATTCCCATCACAATGTTTGCCAAAGACGATAACAGTACACACGGCCACAAAATAAATATTGTTATTAAAAAAACATAAAATGTCGGATCCGGATCTGAATTGTCATCGGCAGTCATTTTGCTGTTTACAGTAAGTAATAATTCGTACTAATTTACGTTATTATAGAACGCGCTCCGAATTTCAACTGTTTTGTTGCAAATAGATCTGGATTGGGGAATACCTAAATCAACTTAGTTTCCTTAACTAGGAAATGGATAAATGACTGACAAAAATTATTTAGTCCGTCAGATTGATTACCAAAAGGTATTGACACGTATTTTAGCTTTTATTTGACAAACAAGAAATCACGTGGATACAGTGCTCTGAATTTTTAGAATGACTTCATTTAGTGGTATTATTTTTACTAAGGCATGGCGTCACAAGTCAC
>BHDV01005489.1:509790-554392 GCA_005406045.1 Adoxophyes honmai | reverse complement strand
TTTTCTTATAGTTGTGCTTTATACCGCAATATAACCGAGTTCCACGCGGGCGAAGCCGCGGGCGGAAAGCTAGTTTAAAATATACAAAACTAAAGCGGTCTGTCGTCTGGAACGGAAGGAGGCAGCGGAGAGGTGAGCGAGATAAAAAATTACCGATAGAATTGCATCCACTGAAAAAGAGCGGAGATTTTATGCAATTTTATAGGTTATTTTTATCTCGCTCACTGTTCCGCTGCCTCGCTCCGGACAGGCAGGCTGAATATGTAAAGTTTGCTATTTTATACAAAAACATTTATCGCCATTTCCGAGTTCGGCGGAAACCGGTCCAACGCCACTTAAAGACATGTCTCCCCTCAGCTGTGCATCCGCTGTCGTGCCAAGCATACAAGAACGTGCAGGCGGTAGTACGCGCGGCCGATATACGCATAAAAAGAATACCATATCTCAAAAAAATAAAAAAAACAGTAGCGCCTGCATACCGTGTATCGCTAGATTCAATTTAAAGTTACTTATTTAATTATGTGCCAATTAATGTTAGGATTTATGTGAAGTTTACTAGCTTGATCAAATATGAGATTACCATTACGTTGTATATTTCCGGGAGCCGGCAGCCTGCTATTACCGGGCTCGCCGGCAACCGGTCCAACGCCACTGGAAGGGTCACTTTTGTTCGGCGCTTGTTATTTTTAACCGATTTCAAAAAAAGGAGGAGGTTCTCATTTCGTCGGGTTTTTTTTTTTTTATGTTGATTACTCGAAGACGCCTTGACCGATTTGGAAAATTCTTTTTTTGTTTGAAAGGGTATAGTTTCCAGGTGGTCCCATTGCCAGCATATCTTGATCTGAGGATGGAATATGAGGGAAATCGAGGGCAACCCTCAAATTTTATTGGCACAGGTAATGTTTTTAGCACATTTTTCAAAGCTACACCAGTATTAACGTCTGGCAGTAAAAAAAATATGACTGAGCTGATGATGGAAGGTCAACTCCTTAATGCTTAGGAGTTAAATGATAATTCTTTCAATACTGAATGCACCTGCAGATTGGAAATTATAATTTCAGTAATTAGTGAGGCCTGCTGGTGATGGAAGGTCACCCTCATTATTAGACAAATGCTTTCAGTATAGCCCAAATTTGAAGTCGGTTTTTTTTGTTTAAAATTATGTCATGTTTATTTCCAATAAAGAGTTAGGTGCATACAATAGGAGTAATGTTTCTCTCCCTCAGCGGTGCACCCGCTGTCGTGCCAGGCGTACAAGAACGTGCAGGCGGTGGCGCGCGCGGCCGACATCCGCATCGACGTGGACGGCTCCGGCCCGCTGCCCGCCTTCCCCGTCACCTGCCAGTTCTACTGTGAGTGTCTATATCTGGTTTTTAGGGTTCCGTATCCATAGGGTGAAAATTGGACTCTGTTTTTGAGAATTCGCTGTCCGTCTGTCACCAGGCTATATCTCACGAACCGTGACAGCTAGAAAGCTAAAAATTTCACAGATTATGTATTTCTGTTGCCGCACTATAACAACAAATACTAGAATCAAAATAATATTAATTATTAAGGGGAGCTCCCATAGAAGAAAAAAAATTGCAGTTGTAAGTACGGAACCCTTTTTGCGCGAGTTCGACTCGCACTTGGCCGGTTTTTTATCCTATTTCTAATGTTTTATGTCATAAAGATCATTTTTCCTAACACTCAATAATATGCTTTCCTAAACATTTTATTTCAGGAACGATTGTTTGCTTTGGGTTTGAAACCACTAAACTTCATAATACCTAGGTTCACAGTAAACCTATTTATCAAATTACCGAAGGCTCGTATTGTTCCAATTAACAAATACTGCCAAAAAAGGCTGAATCTCAAAATAAAATAATCGAATTCAATTCATTATAAGAATGAGAGAGACTATTTTACATTTATTATAGTTTTAGTAGAAGTAGTATTTGCATTTTTAAGGCAATTTTTCCGACGAAATGGCTGGGTTAAACTTACTATTGTGTCCCACAGCGGACGGGCGCGTGTTAACCACAGTGCAGCATTCGGCGTCGTCGTCGCAGAGCACCGTCGTCGACGGCTACCAGGAACCGGGCAGCTTCCGACAGGTGAGCTAAAATGAGGAGTAAGACTGATTGCAGATATTAGTTCTTTTTTCATCGGACCCTGTTCGCGTGAGTACTCATGTTCGTAGTCCGTAGAGTGTTTGGTAGAAGCCACCATAGCTCCCTTCCTCATGGAGAAACATGTCGATCTAAACTAGCTTTAAGTATTTTCCAGCTGTGAAGTATTTTGTACCTTAAGAACCAGCAGCGCTATTGTCTAACGCGCCAAAATCTACATCGTTTTTAATTTGACGGTTTCAGTGTCAGTTTGCTTTGAAATGTTTCAATGTAGAAGCGATTTTTGATTTCAATTGTCAAATTAAAAACTATGTAGATTTTTGTTGCGTTAGACAATAGCGCTGCAGGACTCGAACTTTTGACAGGCAGATGACGTCAAACCACTCATAGGATGATTACAAATCTTTTTAACCGACTTCAAAAAGGAGGAGGTTCTCAATTCGACCTATTTTTTTTTTGTGTGTATGTTACTCGATATCTCGAAAACCCGTGGACCGATTTTCAAATTTTTTTTTGATCGAAAGGGTATAACTCGAAATTGGTCCCATTGGCACGAAACCAGGATCTGATGATGGAATCTTGGAGAAATCGAGGGAACTCTCCAAATTTTATATGGAGATGTACGGCGTTTTCGGTAATTTGTTAATGAAGTCAAGATTTTACATTCAGTAAACAGAATACTTTCAAAATATTGCTAATTTGAAGTCATTTTTTTTTTGTTTAAAATTATATTATTTTTCATACTGGTATTTATGTAACACGTATAATCTATGTAAAGTACTAATTAGAATGATATATTTTTAACCCGGTACACGTTTGTCCAGGATATAACGTACGACGCGTCGCGCGCTCAGCTCGAGGCGCTCCTGAACAGGTCGAGCACCTGCATGCAGCGGCTCGAGTACATGTGCCGACACTCGCGACTGCTCAACTCGCCCAGTGAGTTCTCTCTGATTGTTTTTTTCGTTGACGTAATTCAATGTTGTGTATAAACGCCCCTATCCGCACTGTGTCCGTGTGGAAACAACTCAAACCTTCACATTCAGATCAGTTAGACATACTTAGGTTAAATGATTGTTATATTACTGTGCCCGCAACTCCGTTTGTGTTCAACCCCATGCTGCCCTTTTTTCGCAATAAAAAGTAGCCCATGTCCTTTCTCAGGCTCTAGAGTATTTGTGTACCAAATTTCATTTAAATGGGTTCATTAGTTTCCGCGTGAAAGCGCAACAAACAAACAAAGTTAGTATCGCACTTATAACATTAATAAGGTGGTAAACAATCTTGTTGGAAGCGACCTGCATCCGGCGAGGTTGTCTGTCCATATTGTAGCTGGACGTTCTGCTTTGCGCTTTCTAGTCTGTGGCTTCCACTTGAGCACTCTCTGCCGACCCTGCTAATATGGCGTTTATGTAGATGACATAACAACCCACTTCCCCCAGGTGACGAAGCCAACTTCCACCCGTTCGCCTGGTGGGTGTCCCGCGCGGGCCAGCGCATGGACTACTGGGCCGGCGCGCCGCCCGGCAGCCGCATGTGCCAGTGCGGCGTGCTGGGCTCCTGCCGCGACCCCGCCAAGTGGTGCAACTGCGACGCTGAGTACTCTACGCTCAGGCCCGACGGTGAGTCCACAAATAACCCCTTAGCTTAGCATGGCGCGAGTGATAGACTACCTATCCCTGCCAGTGAAGTTACGGCGACAGCGGTGTCCAGACACAGGGCACAGACCCTGGAAAGGCGCAGAAATGACCAGACCAGTATCTTCGAAGGTGCATAGACTACATATCCCTGTCAGTGCCGTAACTTGGGTGGCGACAGCGGTGTCTAGACACAGGGCACAGACCCTGGAAGGGCGCAGAAATAGACCAGTATCTTCAAAGGTGCATAAAAGGCAAGTTACGGCACTGCTACCTGTCACTTTTAGTTAAATAGTGACCGGTATAATCCTATCTCGCGCGCAACTCTATTCGCACCGTGTCGTACTAAATCGACTGGTCTAGATAAATCATTGTGTTCCGTAAAATACCTACAGACCCCGGCAATGAACATGGCAAAGTTAAGTTCACGCTTCGCTTACTCTATGGAAAAAGCTACCACTACAAGACGCTATTTGAAGTGTTGCCACGTAGGATACCGTGGAATGTAAATCGCTGTATAAACGATTACTAACAGCAATCTAAATTGACATCACCTCTGTACGAATACAAATACTGAATAACAATATTCAGTATTTGTATCTGTTTTCGAATTATTATTTACACATTGACGATCCTTTTGTAAACTAAATTGCTTTTGTTTGACGTAACTTTTTTTATCAGTTTATTTGTTTTGATTATTTTATACCGTGTTGTTTGTTATTATTTTGAACTTATTTTAGTTTACAATCTGACGGTCCTTTTGTGAATTACTTGTATCTGATGTGAAAATTAGTCGTAATTTATCAGGGCGAGTATTAATTTGAGCTTTTCAACCGTCTGTTTCACCTCGACACTTTGTTATCTTTATCTCTTAGAGAAGCAGGAACTCTAACATAGTTGAAAACAATATCAAAAGTCCGCAGCAGATTTTTTAAAATGTAGCCAGATGATGAGACGGTTGAAACTCTCTAATATTCAATATTCAATAATATGGCGTATGCGCTTCGCCAACACAGGAAAAAAAAGGATAAATACAGTTTAGTGAAAATTGTTTGTTTGTATTTAGAATTCCAAACGGACGGCGGCGAGATCACAGAGAAAGAGTATTTGCCGGTAAAGTCGTTGCACTTCGGCGACACTGGCAGCCATCTTGACGAGAAAGAGGGACGCTACACGCTCGGCCCGCTGCTGTGCGAGGGAGACGGTGAGATTGTTGTTTTTAGCTCCTTATGACATTCAGTTAGGGTTCACAAATAAAATCATTAACAAGCAAGACTAGGTGGCTGAACATCATAAACTTTTGTTTTACGACTTTTTTATATTTCAATACATTTTATTTTAGTACTTGTATAAATATCAATTTACTTTTACGTCTGAATGTTTTCATTTCTGTGCTCATCGCCCTCTGTAGGTATAGCTTGAATTAGGCAACAATTTTGTGTGAAACAGGCACACGGGCCTCCGACCACAATCACTAAACGACGCCTCCGGCATATTTCCTTTAGTTTTCATAAGTTTTATATGGACTCGTCGTACACGGTTGATGCCAGTGGCTGCCACACGCTACAATCGTCGCAGCTCGCTGCTTGTGGCTACTAAACGGCTGTCTGAACTATACAAGTGGCAGTCGCGCGCTTTAAACTACTTGTAGCTGCGTTTAGCTTCTTGTGGCGGCGTTTTTGGCTGTGGCCGGTGACCTGTGAACGGCGACACTTCATCCTGTATTATTAATTCTACAAAACGCTTGTTTGTTGTCAGACCTGTTCAGCAACGCGGTGACGTTCCGCATCGCGGACGCGGTGATCGCGCTGGAGACGTTCGACCTGGGCCACAGCGGCGACATCTACTTCGAGTTCCGCACCACGCGCGAGAACGCTGTGTTACTGCACTCCAAGGTACGCCAGGCTGCCGCCAAGGACCAGGCGTCTATTCACCTAAAGACGGAATACCTGTCGTGGCTGGTCGTGTCCTGTTCAGCAATGCGGTGTCACCATGGACTCGCAGTCTGTTCGCCTAAAGGAGTAGACACACATAAGGACCTTAAAAGTATATATTTTCGTAGTGGTATCGTATCGGTAATGTCGGTTGAAATGGGACTGGACGGGCCACGTCCACCGTATGGGCTGAAATTGTTTCCGATTGGATCCCAACTGACAGGCACTGGAGCAGAGGTAGATCTAAGAGGAGATTGCGGTACGATTTGGAGTGTTTTCAGATCTGACTGGCGAGATTTAGCTAAAAGCAGAGACGAGTGGCAGGAAAAAGGAGAGGCTTTTGCCCAGCAGTAGGATACTATATATAAATAAATTAGCAATATTTTGAAAAGATTCTGTTTATCTCCATATCTCCATACAAAATTTGAAGAGTTCCCTCGATTTCTCCAAGATTCCATCATCAGATCCTGGTGTCCTGCCAATGGGACCAATTTCGAGTTATACCCTATCGATTAAAAAAAATAAATTTGAAAATCGGTCCACGGGTCTCCGAGCTATCGAGTAACATACACAAAAAAAAAAAAAAAAAATTAGGTCGAATTGAGAACCTCCTCTTTTTGAAGTCGGTTAAAAAATAATCGGTTACCTATGTCTAAGGCTAACTTTACATCGGTTAGTTTACTTACGTAAATAGCTCGTAAGCAGTACGCAACTAGCTGCTGAAAAGAAAGAGATAAGTCGCTATGTTATTTCAACAATCGCAATGTCTTTACTTACGTAAGTAAAAATTCCCGCTGTCTACTTTTTGATATTTTAACAGTGATAACTTGACCAAAACCTAAGAAGTTACATCGCCACTTTAAAAAATAGAGCTTTAAATCAGTCAAAATGTATCTAATTTATTCCGATTGCCATGGAACAGACAATAAAACACTAAATTTCAACCTGACCCTGAACATGTTACTACCGTGAAAGAAACGTAACGTAACGTTGAAGTTGAAAGGTAATTAATAGAAACCGTGATTAAGTCGCGCGTAGGCATTATATGACTACCGTGAGACTCATAAACATCCATTTTCTCCCAGGGCCCGCAGGACTACATAAAGCTGTCCATAATCGGCGGCGACCAGCTGCAGTTCCAGTTCCAGGTGGGGGACACGCCGCTCGGCGTCTCCGTGGAGACCAGCAACCGCCTCGCCGACAACAAGTGGCATTCCGTGTCCATTGAGAGGAACAGGTTAGGATGGCTGTTGCTAAAATAATGCTAAGAAACTTAAGAATGCGCCCAGATCTGACGAATGCGCAGCTCGCGAGCCATCTGCGAGCTGCCCGCGTGCAGTTACTGCAACTGTTCGCTGCGCCTCTCACGCGCAACTTACTCAAAGTACCGTTACTTATGCTCGAGCGGTACGTGAGCTGTGCATTCGACAGATCTGGACACTGCCTAACAAGTTTTTTTTTTGTAATTTTTAATTTACAAGAAATGTTTGCTAAACGTGGGACTGGATTTTTTGAATTCATGTGCTCTGCCTACCCCTCTTGGGAATTTAGGCGTGAGGATATGTGTGTGTGTGTTAGTAAAAAAAAAAATTGGAAACGTACTCTAAACTCTCAACGGTCCAGGCGACGTTTTAGGCGCAGTTTTCACGCTGTCGTGTCCTGTTCAAAAGACAGAGCGTTAATGAGGCACCATTGCCCGCGCCACGCTTGATGTACGCGAGCTAAATGAATTGATCGCTTCGGTTTTGTTAACAGCTTGATTGTTATTCTCTGGTAGTTCTAATGATTAATTTTGTCAAGGATTTTGTTAAAAATTAAATCATCAATATTAAGCCCCGTATCCTTACAGGAAAGAAGCCCGCGTAGTAGTCGACGGCGCGCTGAAAAACGAGATCCGCACAGCCAAGGAGCCCGTGCGGGCGCTGCAGCTGAGCTCCCCGCTGGTGCTGGGCGCGGCGCTGGACCGCAAGGACGGCTTCGTGGGCTGCGTGCGCGCACTGCTGCTCAACGGACGCCCTGTTGATCTGCGTGCTCACGCCCGCAAAGGTAACTGTAGCTGCACCTATGCTACTTGACTTGTAGAAACATCTAGCGCCATCTGTCATCGAGCCAGTTCAGAACATGCACGGACGACGAGGTAACGACACTTTTGGCCCTTTCTATCGGGTTTGTAGGGACACCTAGCGCCATCTATCATCGAGTAGTAGGAGCCAGTCCGAGCGCTTCAACTAACATCTCCGCGCGGCGAGGTAACTACACTTTTGGCCCTTTCTATCGAGTTTGTAGGGACACCTAGCGCTTTTTACCATCGAGTAGTAGAACCGTCTATCATGAGTACTAGGAGCCAGTCCGAGCTGCAGCTGACCTCCCCGCTGGTGCTGGGCGCGGCGCTGGACCCTAAAGATGGCTTCGTGGGCTGCGTGCGCGCCTTGCTGCTCAACGGACGGCCTGTTGATCTTCGCGCTCATGCCCGCAGAGGTACGACGATTTTTGACCTATGCTACCGGACTGATGCGACCGTGAGGGTGCCAGTGCGAGCGCTCCAACTAACATCCACGCGTGACGAGGTAAAGACAGTTTTGCACCTATCGGGTTTGTAGGGACACCTAGCTCCATCTATCATCGAGTAATAGAACTTCTACTGTCAAAACAGTGTCCTACATCCCGCTATCGAAGTTTTGAAAATCGGTTGCATAAATACAACCTCCAATTTTCTATCTGTGGACTTCAGTCCCCAGGTATAATATCTGTTTGGAGAGAGATCTTTATTTGAGTCTTTCTCCATAGGTTCATACGATCGTGAGGATGTGATCTGATTACTTTTGAACGCTGTTGGCAAAACCATAACGTTCAGATTTATACCTCACTATCTTATTGGCTCGGTTGGAATAGAGGCGATAAATAATGTCACGGTGAAAAAGTCACCGTGACTGGATTTGGAATAGCGACGTTACAAAATCACGGCGGTTGTTCCTCCGTTACTAAAGCCTACGTCACTCGCATCACGATCACGCGTGAGTGTGATTAGCTATGTGCAACCACAACGCATGCGCTGAAACTAGATCCGTCCTCAATAAGACGCGCTGGCGGCATGCGCTGAGGTTGGTGGTTGCTCGGGCATGCGTCAGAGGAAGACGCAAGCTGAACGCGAAAGCGCACTGGTGTGAATATAGCTATTGGGCGATGAATAGTGCTGAACCCTTCGTGCGGGAATCCGACTCACACGTGTTTTTTATTCAACTACCCAATCGCGTTCCCTAATATAACGTTGTTTCTTCCAGGGCTGTACGGCATCTCGGAGGGCTGCGTGGGCAAGTGCCAGTCGTCGCCCTGCCTCAACAACGGCACCTGCCTGGAGGGCTACGACTCCTACTCCTGCGACTGCCGCTGGACCGCCTTCAAGGGACCCATCTGCGCTGACGGTGAGACTAACACTCAGTTCATAATTGAAGTGTTACAAAAACATAAGTTTTACAAAAAACCGAGTAAAAATGCGAATTATTACAGTGAAAAATATTGTAAATCCTAGTAAGCTGTCATTCAATATAACTGAAGTTATCATAGATTATTTAACAGAGTGTATTCTTTGACGGGTCTTAATAAAAGGATATTTTTTCAAATATTGTAAATTGACCCCTTTTCGGCTTTACTCGTATTTTTGTAATACGATGTATACAATCCGTCATTTCAATTATCGTTAGTTCATGCGCGTAAAATAAAGGGATAGAAATCTTAAACCAGATACCAAATTATATTAAAATTAAAATAAACTTTAAGATATTTCAAGAGCAATTCAAAGCATATTTTACTAGAAAATGTTGACCCAATTTTTTTTAATACATGTAGTAAATTATTTAATGATCTGTAATAGGCAAATAATTTCATAAAGTATCAGTAAAATTTAACTTTGTTACATAAATAAATATCGTCAAAAATTAAGGTATCGATATGCATTTTTCAATGTCTTCCAGAGATCGGCGTGAACCTCCGCCCCAACTCGATGGTGAAGTACGACTTCTTCGGCTCCTGGCGCTCGACGATCGCCGAGCGCATCCGCGTCGGGTTCACCACTACCAACCCCAAAGGCTTCCTGCTGGGATTCAGCTCCAACATCACTGCGGAGTATCTCACCCTCATGGTGTCTAATTCTGGTGGGTGCCAATTCCTATTACCACCTTGTTTTATCCACCCTTGAGATCTAAGGAATCTATATCTGGATCCTTAAGGTTTTTTTTAACTTCTCTTTGCATTCCCTAACGTTTTATGTCATAATGATCATCTGTCCTAACAATGATATCCATACACCGGTTTCGCGGGGGTAAAAATGTACCAGTGCTAGTGATTAATTAAAAATCGACTAAGATTATCGACATTGGTAAAAATATTTTTTAACCTTTAATATCATAACTTTTGCCGTGTGGTGTCGGGATAGAATAACACCTCTCCATTTCTTCCGTGGATGTCGTAAGAGGCGACTAAGGAAATAAGTATAGGTATGCTTTAGGCGACAGGCTAGCAACCTGTCACTATTCTACCTCTTCCATCTTTGCAAACCTAGTCATAATAATGGTTTTGTCTTGGTCACGTTTCGTGTGCTCTGCCTACCCCCATAGGCCATGATTATATGTAAGCTATGGATTGTTTTCTTCAGGACATCTCCGCGTGGTATTTGACTTCGGCTTCGAGCGGCAAGAGATCGTCTTCCAGGGGAAACTCTTCAGTCTCGGCCAGTACCATGACGTGCGGCTCTCACGTAAAAACGGCGGTGCCACCATGGTCTTACAGGTCAGCCTGATAGATAGATAGATAGATCATAATCATCAGAGCCCGGAAAATCCATAGCAAAACAAAAGACTGTCGCAATCAAACTATATTCGTCTACTGCTGGACATAGGCCTCTCCTATGGCACCCACTCAACACGGTCCTCAGTTTTCCTCTCCCAACCACTACCAGCCACATTGCGTATATCGTCGCCCCATCTTGCCCGTAGCTGAGAAGATTAGCAAACTGAAGTGGCAATGGGCTGGTCGCATGCCGCGGAACCGATAACCGGGTAGACGTGTTCTAGAGTGGGGACCTCGGCTCGGAAAGTGTAGCGTAGGTAGATAGTGTAGTGTCTATGCTTTACTTTACTTGTAGCTTGTTTGTAACTTGGTCGTGTAATGCTAATCCATAGTGGCTCAACAATCCCGGTTCGTGACTACGTTATACAATGTTTAATAAAATTAAGCTCTATTTTACGTAACCGCTTCAATCTCACCTCTAAACCTTCCAACCCTCAGGTGGACAACTACGAGACCCAAGAATACCACTTCAACATAAAGCAATCCGCCGACGCTCAGTTCAACAACATCCAGTACATGTACATCGGCCGCAACGAGAGCATGCACGAGGGCTTTGTCGGCTGTGTGAGCCGCGTCGAGTTCGATGACATCTACCCGCTCAAGCTCATGTTCCAACAAGATCCACCTCCTAATGTCAGGAGTATAGGTAAGTCATTATCATTTCAGCCATAAAATTAAGACGTCTGCTGAACATAGGCCTCCTCTTTAGGCGTCCATAGATACCTGTAAGCTTAGCACGCCCACACGCACTAGCCGTCTCCGCAAATGACATTCGCTATTTTACATTGCTGACAGTTAAAATTTTGTTAGTAACGATTTAGTTATTGAATGAAATTAATGTCACGGTTAAGTTACATGTCTATGTTATAATAAAATACTTTAAATAAACCGGCCAAGTGCGAGTCGGACTCGCGTACGAAGGGTTCCGTACCAAAAATTACCTGTTACAGTTATTGAAATAGATGCAAAATAGCAAAAAAACACTTTTTTTGTATGGGAGCCCCCCTTTAATTATTATAATTATTTTAATTTTAGTATTTGTTGTTATAGCGGCAACAAAAATACATCATTTGCGAAAATTTCAACTCTCTAGCTTTCACGGTTCGTGAGATACAGCCTGGTGACAGACAGACAGACAGACGGACGGACAGACAGCGAAGTCTCAGTAATAGGGTCCCGTTTTTACCCTTTGGGTACGGAACCCTAAAAAAAGCCCGGGTGCTGGTAAAATTTAACACATTTTGTGCCAAGGAACCATTCATTCTCGCCATTACCTTAACATCAAGGAAACTTAGGCGCAGCGTAGACGTCAGACTTTTTGTGCAATCGAGTCTGCGACGCACAAACAGTCTGCGTGGATTGTATGAATTGTGCGTCGGACTTTTTGCGCGTCGTGTGCGTTATTGCATAAAATTCCATAGGTTCTATTATCACAGACTAAAAAGTCCGTCGCGGATAGTCTGTCGTCTGCGTAGGGCCCTAGTGTGTTCTTCACATGTGAACTAAATCTCTGTACAGGAGGTGTGTTGCACGAGGACTTCTGCGGCGTGGAGCCGGTGACGCACCCGCCGGAGCCCGCGGAGACGCGGCCGCCGCCGCCGCGCGACCCCGCCGACACCGACATGCATTCCACGGACGAGGCCATCCTGGGCAGTACGTATTTTATAATCTAACTAGCTTTCCGCCCGCGACTTCGTTCGCGTAAATTTCGGATTTTGGGGTCGTAGGTTTCTGAGCCTGAGTTTTCCTCTTCATAATATTAGTGTAGAAGTAGATATCTAAACCCAAATATTTAACAGAATCCTTTTTTTTTTCAAAATAAAATTTAGCCTATATTACTCGTGGATAATGTGGCTTTCGAATGGTGCAAGAATTTTTAAAAACGGTCCAGTAGTTACTGAGCCTATTCATTACAACCAAACAAACAAAGAAACATACAAACAAACAAAGTTTTCCTCTTCATAATATTAGTGTAGAAAACTCAAACTCAAATCTTATAACTTCAGTTGTATTAAGTAACAGCTTACTAGGCTTACGATATTTTTTGGCTTTAATAATTTACATTTTTTACCCGATTTTTTGTAACACGTTGTATAGGCGTAATCTTGATGTATTTTACTAGCCCCTCGTAGAGAACGCTGTTTTGCGATGTCCTTGGGGCAGGGATTTTATTAAGGCCTTTAGTTCTTTTTTATTTATTTTTAACAATTAACACCAAAACCTCGGCTTGACCATCCCCCTGGCACACGGCAATGCGTAATCACGCGAAACATTATCCATTGTAATAGGCAGCGACTTGAAAACGACTTGGTATATGCTTGTTTTTTTTGCTCAGCGGTGCTAGCGTTCATCTTCCTGCTGCTGATCATCGTGGCGGTGATCCTGGTGCGCGCGCTCTCGCGGCACAAGGGCGAGTACCTCACGCAGGTATGGCTTCTACACGTCTTTTCATTCAATTTGGTAATTTATTTGTTTTAGACGGGCTATTTAATAAAAAGTTTTTTTTCTCAATTTGAATAATAATTGGTTTTTCATAAACATAAATAATCATAGGTGCTCACAATAAAAAAAAAACGCATTTTTTGATGCGGTGATCATCTAAGTGCCTTTACTTTAAAAAGTAACGGAATATTTTTTTTTTGGGATTACTACTTTTTATCCCCGAAAATGGCATAATTCCCGCAATATAGCTATACAACGGTTAACCTCTACTACTCTTCTAATTTTACAAATGTAAAAGAAAGTACAGTATATCTCTTTCCCCTTCTTTAATGTTTCCACACTTATTTTAGTTTTAGTCTCGAAGATGACTTTGTTGAAAATTGCTAACATTTCTTGTCACAGCGAAAGACGTAAACTAGAACACAGTTGTAAGGAATAGCTAGTAATTTTCCCCCGTATTTGTCCGCAGGAGGAGCGTGGGGCCGACGGCGCGGCCGATCCCGACTCTGCCGCTCTCGCCGCCGCCACCGGCCCGCGCGTCACCAAACGACGCGAGTTCTTCATCTAAACTGCTCTACCATTATCCTATACCTGTCACTGTCTAACTATACTCTGTTGCGTTTAAGATTAGGATGGTAACGGTCAAATCATCATCATCATCATTATCAGCCGACAGACGTCCACTGCTGGACATAGGCCTCCCCCAAGCATCTCCACAATGACCGGTCCTGCGCTGCCCACATCCAGCGGCTTCCCGCGACTTGCACCAAGTCATCGGTCCACCTTGCGGGGGGCCTGCCCACGCTGCGCCGGCCGGTACGTGGACGCCACTCTAGAACCTTTCCGCCCCAACGGCCGTCAGTTCTACGAGCTATGTGCCCTGCCCACTGCCACTTAAGTTTGGCGATTCTTCGAGCGATATCGGTCACTTTGGTTCTTCTGCGGATCTCCTCATTCCTGATTCGATCTCGCAGAGAAACGCCGAGCATCGCTCTCTCCATCGCCCTTTCTGTGACTTTGGGCTTTCTGATGAGGCCCATAGTAAGCGTAAGGTCAAATCCTCACACGTTTGTAAACCCAAGGCGTCATCGCAAATGGTGATACCGTTTGTGTGGAGGACATTATAACAAACGGTCAAGTATCGCATAATCCCTTTGGATTTGTAAGAAAAATTCAAAATTTCCCCGTTAAAAGTCAAGTCTTAAATGAAATAGAGTATAGAAGAGTCGAAAAGTGACAGATAAGTCTATCTCTCTACGGATTCTTGCTGCTGCCTCGCAGTGAAGAACTAATGGTTTAAGATCTGAGGCAATGTCTAGCCTTGTGTAGAGTGCGTGACTAATGGATCAGCGCACGCCGAATTTAAAACATCCAAAGACAGTTTATTACAGTTCTTTTTCAATAATCTGGTATTGTAATGCAAGATGTTTTTCATCGGAAAACTTAGTTTTTTTATCGCACTCTCGTAATCAGTCTCAATACAATCGTTTGTCGTTTTGACGTTGGCCACGTATGCCTAGGTCCCAAATAAGTAAGAAAATTGACTGATATTTCGAGTGCTACCCTATTCTCAGTGGCGTAGCTAGCATGTGTGACACCCGGGGCGGATATTGTAGGAAGCACCCCCCCCCCTAGAATTCGATAGAAACGGTTAAAAAAAATATATTTTTTTTTTACCTTTTATAATTTTTCATTGACTACCAAAGTTCACAGCCGGGTGTCACCCCTAAGAGTGCCGGGTGCCGCCCACGCCGCCCCCCCTAGCTACGCCACTGCCTATTCTTAGTTTTCCCGATGAAAGAACATCTGATTTGGTGTACCAGTTACAAAAAATAGAAAATAGACTGTGAGTTTCGAATTTTACTTGATCTGAATACAACAGATATCATATTTTACTGCTGATTTCTGTTTTACCGCATGGTGTCTGTTTAACACTGTACTGGCGCTCTACGGTGCCCACGATGTAATACGATTATGACGATGCACTTGTCTTCCGTTATCGATTAATCGAATAGCAAGTCGAATCGATTCTTTATCGAAATCATTATTTCGTAGCTTATGGAATGACAATTTCACTCTAGCTTCTGCTAAGTTTCAGTCTTCAACTGAATCACTATTAGAGTAGATAAGGCCTACTTCTTGTAGATCTCGCATTTCTTTAAATATAATCATCATGATCATTACTCATGAATTGGTGAATAATACTATTTCATTATGTGGGGATGTATTGGACGGATCGCATTTAAAGACTACTTTTTTCCTACTCCGGATAGAGCTTTCATTATATAAGCGTATATATTTTTATAGATTTTGATATGATTTAACGTATGTTTAAGAGTAAATTTCAGTATGTATCGGACAGTTTTAGGTGCAAAAATTCACCATGCTATTAACAACTTTACTTAAAGATGAACGCATTTGTGATCATACGATGTTAACTCATGGTAGTGGGACAGAAAATTGACCCACCTTTAAGCTCTCACAGTATTGAACAAGCAAGTTCAATTCACACTAAATTAATCGAATTTTTATTTCTAAATTTTGTCTCCCAGTGTGCCATTTGGCTTTGTTATACAGCTTTCTCTTCTAAGCTTCTTGAATAAATCGGCTTCATCTAGGATAAAAATTTGACTAAATACACAACGGAGTCCGAATCTAGAAGATATATGACAATACTCTCTATGAAAAATTAAACCACTCCATTTATAAGATCTTATCTTGATCGTGACAAAATACAAATTAGTATGTAAGGTTTAGTGACGTAAGTTGTGTCTGGAATCTCTGTAATGTTAGTTTTGTATTTGAATTATGTATATGTAGGGTTTGTATTTAGTTTAAGATTATTTTTGTGTTATTTTTCCGTCCAAAACGTATTTTTATTTCGTGTGATTTTGTCCTATCATTGAAATGAATTAACCGTAGTTTATTATGTTAATGATATTTTAATTTAAAAATTGCTATGTTTTTTTCTTCATTTTAGTCAGAATAACTCAGAAAGCAAGCAATGTATGTACCTTAAAAGTAAACGTATGTTTTTCTACTTAATTAAGCAAAGTTTTGTATCATGTATCTGTATCATACATTTTGTATAATTATCATATAGCAGACTCAAGGAGACACTTTTACGAAAAACAACAAGTTTCACTAGTTCATTAACCTATTCTTATTTTCTAAGTTTTCAGTGCAGAAATGGCTGTTCACTTTGAATATAGATTGTACCTAAAGGGGAAATCGGTAAAAATGGTCGCCTATATAAATTAATGATTATTCCCAGTGCACCCAGTTGTTTACAATTTGACGACCCTTCTGTGAATTACTTGTATCTGACATGAAAATTAGGTACAACGTGGTTTTCGAAATGAAATTAAAATCGATCTACCTATCAGTGAAAGTGTCTTCTAAGTCGTCACGAGGTGTCGTGCCTTATTGCCACAGGCGCCTAGACTATCACGTAGTGTTTGGTAGAGTTTTTATTTTAATACTTTATTCACAATAAAGTTTCCACAGATATAAATTTGTTTTATTTTTATTAACAGTTGCCTGCGACTCTTTTTGCGTATAATTCGCTCACGCGAAATAGACTAAGTACCTGTTATTTTCTAACTTCCTAGCTAGCAGCATGACACTATTTTACGTAGTAACTTAAAACCTAAAAATTATGCTACAAGTGGCTACGAAACGAAACGTACATTACTGTTTTAAACTTTCGTGATTCTCACACATATTAATGTTTACGCGGGACTCACGGTATTTTTTAATTACCTCTCGACGTTTCGGCCGCGTTACAGCGACCGTGGTCACGAGTTGACTGAAGCGGAGCTCGACGTTTGTTTGGCAGCCCGGGTCCTTCGAACTACCCGCACTTGATTTTTTGTAACGCGGCCGAAACGTCGAGAGGTAATTAAAAAATACCGTGATTAAGTCCCGCGTAAACATTAATATGAAACGTACATTCTATCAAATCGAGGTACTGTAAATTTTATTTATGCATTTCAATCGACCAATAAACAGATAAAACAAAGACTCCGTGCCGTGCCGTGCGGTGTCGGGACAGAATAACACCCCCCATTTCTTCCGTGGATGTCATAAGAGTCGACTAAGGAAATAGGTTTAGGTATTTTTTAGGCGACAGGCTAGCAACCTGTCACTATTCTACCTCTTCCATCTTTGCAAATCTATAACTATGCTAGAAGTGGTTGCGAAGCGTGATATAGTCATAATCATAGTTTTGTTTGTCACATTTCCTGTGCTCTGCCTACCCCATTTGGGAACGCAGGTGTGATTGTATTATGTATTTATACAAAGAAAAAACCTATACTTAGGCAAGACAAAAAGAAAACTGTTAAAATTTGACTTGTATGGAAATTGGGCGTTCAATACTTTTGACGTATGTAACGGATATGTAACTTTATAAAAATTTGCTAAATTGATAAGTTTAAAAGTAACATGAAACCTTACATAGCCTAAGGCAATTTCACAGCTACTCTTAGCAATTTTAGGCCCTATTGAAACCTAGGTATATCATAAAAGCGTGCACCTTGACCCAGACTAAAGCGTTATGCGCTAAAAGCCGCAGTTAAACCGTCGGCGGTAAGCACCTGCACTCTTAACCCGTTTGCAAAACGCTGACACTATGGCCCTTAGGTGAGAGCGATACAGTAGGGCTGTCCTTGCGGAGTGATTTATCGATAAACTCAAAAAATAAAGACAGTAGCTCCGTCTTGAAACGCAGTAGCGCGTCTCGGTGGCAGCAGCCGCCGCGACTCCTAGATGAAGGGCTTTGATTTAGCCTGTAAACTCTCTTAATGTAATAAGCTCGTTTTAAAAATACGTGAGTCATCTGCATATTTTCCAAAATGAGTGAGTCTTACGGTAATTTAACCTTTTGTCTGTGTTGAATAAGGATCCTCGCCGTATTGGGTATTCTTATTGCTTGATTTAGATTAATTTTTTTATTCAGGCCCGTTAACATTAAGTAGATGTTTATTTTTAATTTTGAGCATAAATATATATTATGTTCGAAAAGTAAGTAGGTATAGTAGGTACAATTCATTTATTCCACATCAAAATCTATCAAAAAATTCCATTTAGTTATTAGATTTATTTTTTATCATTAAAAGCAAGCATTGACTACAAGCGCACAAATTACTGGAAAAACTTCCTTAATTATCTATCTTTAGGTCTGTACTTTGACACCAAAATGTAAATAAAATGTTTTTTTTTTAATAACTAGATGTTTATTGAAATTGGAAAGTAAATTTCATAGGGAACATTCATACATTCCCTTGTAAAAAGTGAAACGTAAAGTCGAAGTCCCTGAATGCATATAAAAATTGCAGTATTTTAAACATAAAACTACTGTGAGACTTAATCAGTAAAATAAAACGGATACACTCACGTCTTTACATCAAAAACAGTTTGACATGTTTCGAGCCAATTCATGACCCATCATCGTGATCAATGCTTAGCTCGAAGCTGCGAATAAGTATGCAGTGAATTGAGAACTTTCTATTTTTTGACGCCGGCTACGGGCTAAATCGAACTCATTTGCTATCGATATCCCGTCCATCGATACCGGACCGTGTCCCTGCTCTATCCATTGTTCCTCCGGAGAGCCCGATTGACCTAAAACGTCGACACATCGGCCATCGAGCACGCGTCGCCACTCTAGGTCACTAGAGCAGGTGCCTGGCTTCTGCAACCTTGGTAGAACGGTTTAGAATACTTTGTTCTACCTATTACATATGCATCACGCCTATAGAGGGCAGGCAGAGCGCCCAAAACGCTACATAAACAAAACCATGACTATTCTCATGTTTCGTTGCCACTTCCAGCTTTTTTTTCAGGTTTTCAGTTCCCGTGTGGTGCCGGGTTAGAATAGCACCTCCCCCTTTCTTCCCGTGGGTGTCGTAAGAGTCGACTCTGGGAAAGGGTTAGTGTATTGTGGGCGATGGGCTAGCAACCTGTCACTGCAATATCACGTTTAACCATCTGGTTACCCTGAAATTGCTAAACGTGGCACTGGATTTTTGAATTCACGTGCTCTGCATGTATGTATGTATGTTTCAGTTGGCAGGTAATATAAGTACCTATCAGTGACAGGTTACTACCCTGTCGCCTTAAAGCGTATCTAAACTTATTTCCTTAGTCGAGTCTTCCATTTGTTTTTAAGCCTAAAGTTATGATTATAGTAGAAGCGTCTACGAAATGTGACATGATTGTATATAAATACGTGGTTGTTGTTGTAATATACCTAGCTATACTTACTGTCTATCGCAACCCACGCCTAAAATAACTACGGGAGCTACCTACCGACACAGCAGTATTATAATTATAAGCGACACAAAAATAAGGCAATGATCACAGGTCAGATCTAAAAGGACGCTTCAATTTCTCATTCAAAAGACGAATAACAGCACTCTGCAGATGACAAGGTACGCACAATGAACGAATCAAAACGTTGCCCTGTGATCACGGATCAGAGAGCATCATAGAGGTAATTATAATTGTTTGTCGGGGTACCTAGGGTAATGGCGGGAATTCGCGGGGTGACAAAGTGTCGCCACTGATGATGTGATTATTTGAGGGATTTAATGTGGTATACTGTAGACGATGTGCGTTTTTGAGAGTGTGGTACAATGGTCGGCAATAAACATGGCCAAGGTTTAGGTAGTTTTAGGCTTTTAACTGGAAAACCTCTGTTCTGGCTAACGTAGTCTAATAACGTGATATTGGTTCTTACCTGTGAATTTGGCGTTTTTTCTTTCGTGCTTTTGACTATCGTAATTTTCATAATATAACAGACATAATAAACTCAATGTTACACAATATTTGGACTTTCTTCTCAGCATATAATATTACATAAGTAGGTACATACACATAAGTTTTATAAAGCATTTTTGTTTGCGAAATAGGTAAGTTGCCAAATAAAAAACATTGAGATTGGAAAACGCAAATGTGTCATAGGGTATTAGGGTAAACGATTTTTACGTCTTCAATACCTCGCCTACGCAAAACAAGCAACTGAACAACGTCATACACCAAAATTCAGCGAAGCCTCGCCAAAATAAAACGGGAATTCCGGTAAAAGGCAATGACGGGCCGTAATCGGCTCAGGGCAGACAGGTGGACGGCATTTTAATTCCCAACTAATTTCCGCGCTTAAGAGTTAAAGCGGATTGCTAACTTTGTAATTGACGAAAAGTTGTACGTTCCAAAAAGGAAATTGGGCGGTGAAAGTTGGGGCGCGTACGACCTTTTGCTGGTTGGGGCGAGATGACGTGGCTTCGGCACAAAACAGACAGGTACAGAAGTCTAACTCCATGCAAAGTGCGCTCGAGCAACGCACAGACACCGCTCGCAGACATACCTCGGAACAGTTGGGACCAGAACGTCTAGTGTAGGTTTGCGAATTAAGGCGGAATTGTATGGAGAAGTGACGACCGCGGCAGTTGTGCAAACGTTCCGCTGGCGGCGCTGTCTCAATTTCTAATTTTCCATACAATTTAGCGATAATTCGCAAACGAAATCGTTATCGGATTCATTATTGCTTTAAATACACTAGGCGCTCAAACCAAGCGCAGTTTCCGTTCGCTCTAGAGTCGCGTCAGTTAGCAATCCTGCAACTTTTTTAAAAGTCCCTTCTTGATTAATCATTAAACTCAACATGAGTCCCTACTTGAATTTAAAACGTTTCTTAAATTAATTGCCTTGCGAGTGTTTTCCACTACGAAAAAAATACGAATGTTAGGTACTTATATGGTGTTATACTAAAATATAGTAATTCCTAATTTCACCAATGTCGAAATCATCGCAAGATCTTTTGTGCCAAATTTGTAATTTTAACAATGATATTAAAATAAAGACATTGTAGTTATTATAATTTTATATTCCCGTTGTTCCTGTTTAGTTATCAACAGCAAATCGAGCAACTAAAATACGAGCCACTAGGTAGCACGATAGTTTTATGTGCATACGCCATAACTGACATCCGTAGAGCGGGTGGCCGTCGAGCGTAGCTGTGAAAAGCGAAGTACATACACTTTGGTTACCTTCTGTACCTGATTGTATTGTGGCATTCGGGATGTGGAAATAACTCGTAAGGCTCATACAATACCGCGGTGCGATGTGGCGAGGGAGTGACGAAGCGAATGCTGCGATATGACGATTTTAAGGATAGATCTTATGATTCATGTTGTCCGTGTAGGTCGGGCTTGGGATAGCACCTCTCCATTTCTTCCACGGATGTCGTCGTAGGAGGCGCCTAAGGAAACAGGTTGAGGTATTCTTTAGGCGTCAGGCTAGTATCCTGTCACTATTATACCTCTTTTATCAATCTAAAATTATGCTGGTGGCTAATAAAAAAACTGAAATGCATAGTCATGGTTTTGAATAAGTATGTATGTAATGTTTTCGTGAGCCCTGTCTTTATAATCTATACTAATATTATAAAGCTGAAAAAAGCCGTGATAGCCCAGCGGTTCGAACTGTGGCCTCTCAAGCAGAGGGTCGTGGGTTCAAACCCCGGGCTCGCACCTCTGAATTTTTCGGAATTTATGTGCGATATCAAATTTGATATTTATCACGAGCTATTCGGTGAAGGAAAACATCGTGAGGAAACCTACACACAGCGACGAAGTAATTCAACGTTGTGTGTGAAGTTCCCAATCCGTACTGGGCCCGCGTGGAACTATGGCCCAAGCCCTCTCATACTGGGAGGAGGCCTGTGCCCTGCAGTGGGACGTATATAGGCTGATGATGATGATGATTATAAAGCTGAAGAGTTAGTTTGTTTTTTAGTTTGTTTGTTTGTTTGTTTGTTTGTTTGTTTGAATGCGCTAATCTCAGGAACTACTGTTTCGAATTGAAAAATTATTTTTGTGTTGGATAAACCATTTATTGAGGAAGGCTTTAGGCTGTATAACATTACGCTAGGACTAATAGGAGCAAAGAAATGTTGGAAAATGTGGAAAAAACGGGGGGAAATTAGTCACTATTCCACGCGGACGGAGTCGCGGGCACAGCTAGTATATGATAAGCACAGAATAGAATCAGATAATAGTACAGTAAGAGTGACTTAATCAAAGACAATTTTAACTCTTAATCTTTATCCAAGACCCTTAGTACAGTCAAAGTTTTTGATGACTTTGACAGACGCAATAACTAGGCCATAGTGATATTCATATTTATTCAATAAACAATATAGGTATTGGGTTTGAAAATTATACAACAACAATTACGTGCACATGTAATAAACCTTTTTACACCGATTAACTTGTTCAGCGGTCAAAAACTCGCCTGAAAACCTGCCATCGCACCGATTCTCGCAAACCTCCATTAAACTCAAGAGATCTTTACATTGTCCCGAAACAATAGGTGTCCAGAGGCGCGCAACCTTTCCCTCTTAAAAGCAAGACACTCACAGCAACGGCACTTCAGAGACTGCAGGTGCAGGTGTCGTAAACAGGCAATCGGGTTGGCCGCCCCTGCCCTCGGGGCGCGTTGAATAAACAATGAATGAAAATGTTTATTACCCCTGGATGGCGGTGTTTTTTGAAAGGACGTTTTGTTTTAAACTGGCAAAGGAAACGACGTTTATACTGAAATTGTCAGTTGATAAAGTAGTGATCTAGAAATGTAAGAAACTTTAAACAATAGTTTTAATATGTGACTGTTGCATAATAGTTAATAAAGTTAATAAGATAATAGTTTAAGGCGCAGCGCAGACGACAGTGTTTTGTGCGATCGAGTCTGTGGAGCAATAAATTCTCTGAATGGCGGGCTGACAGGTTCCAGGAATTTCCATTCAGAGTTTCGTGGAACTGTCAGGCGCGCCATTCAGAGGATTTATTGCTGCGCAGACTCGATCGCACAAAACACTGTCGTCTGCGCTGCGCCTAAGTATGCGCTTTATATCACACGAAACGCTACTTGGACAAAACCATGACTATTCTACGCTTCGTGGCCACTTCTACCACATTTTGTAGGTTTTAATTTCAGACTATAGTTACAGGTTGCTAGCCTGTCGCCTAAAACTATACCTTAAACTACGAGTACATCCTCAGTCGCCTCGTACCTACAACAATCACAGAAGAATTGGATCGGTGTTATTCCAGACACCACACGGAATAGTTATTGCCCAGTAAGAAAACAGTTACTAGAGTTGCACCTAAGTTATCGATATCGGAGGTGCCCACCTCTGCTAAGACGGCCGGCGCTTGCCGCGGCACGCGCGGCGTATCGACACGATGCACTGTGACTCACGTAGAACAAGCTAGCTGGACAAAAACAAAATTGACCTATCTAGAAATCCTTAATAAGGTAATTACTATATTAGTTGGTGATAGCATTGGCAGGTATTGTTTTGTCGTAGATCATTTTCAACACGACTAATAAGGGTAAGTGTATAGAATAACAACGTTCAGTGCCCTAATTTAGTTGCATTTTAGCTTCTATTGCGATTAAGTGTCATTGCCAGATTTCACAAGTTTCGGTTAATTTTTGTGATGGATTCTACTATTAAGGGTAAGTACTATATTATAGGTCACTTTATAAATATATTATTCTCCTTTTACTCGAAAAAAAAAGTCGATAACTTATAATTTTACGAAATAATGACCACAATTTGGCATTCATTGGACTGTAACTAAAAACCCCCCCTTCACCCCGACTTGATTTTTTTTACGGAGTAGCCACATCTATTTAGGTTATGATAAATGTTATTCATTTTTGCTCCTTTTTTGCCCAACTTACTTTTATTAATTTTTTTCAGAAAGGAGTCGTACAGTTTCGAAATTATTATTTTTTTGAAAATTGGACCAAACATTCAAAAAATTAGCGAAATGATACACAATTCGCTTATGTTTTCAAAATACAACATTTAAGCGGTATAATGGTGTAGTCTGTTAAATATATAAATACCGTGATTTCCCGATTTTCCATGAAACTTACAGAAATATGGGAGAATTCACGAAGAAACCAAGAACGCTTCTTAGCGAACAATATGTAGTGGTTTCAAGGTGACTTGACATTAAACGTTTTTTGTGATCAAGTTGAAGAATGCTGTAGCACGAAAGAACATGAACTGGGCTCTGGGCGACCGACTACAGCCTTCGATAATGCGAGTTCAAAACTTCCAAAACGTTCGTAGATATGTTGAAGATTTGATCATGTCACGAACACCTAAAGAACTGTTAGTCGCTGCTGAAATATCATCTAGGTTATCTGGAAAACGAAACGTCGATAAATTAATTAAAGAAGTAAGTGAGACTGAAAAAGTTAGTGGCCGACATCCACTGTCCCGAGAGTGCAGTAATCAGGGGTAAGGTGTCTGACAAGTGATGAGGCATTGGCGTATTTACGTGTATTCCAAGTCTACGTCTCACTCTTATAAAGAAACTTTGGAAAACGTCAGCTTACCTAGGTTTCATTCGGATTAGTTACGTTTTGATTTATAGATTACCTACATGTAATTAATTTCACTAAAGTTGCATTTTTCTTAATTTAAATATTATAATCTCGTAAATTATCGCATTTTTACCCTTAAATAAAATAAATCCTATGAAGAAAAGAGAAAACTTACTATATTACTCATTTAAACCTGGGAAATCACTATTACCAACTAAGAACAATTACCAACTTAAACTGACCTCGATCCCAATAGTACAAGTAGGTGACAAGAGATCAGGTTATGTCGGTGGTGTTTGACATAAGAAGTATAACTAAAATTGTAATTTTTCTCACATTATATGATAAACCATATCAAAATGCTACATTTAACTTAATTCAAAAAGCTCAAATAATTTTGTCCAGCTAGCTTGTTCTACACGGATCACTGTGCGATGCAGTGTGTTCTTTGGTAGAAACGGGGGTTTGCTATGTCGATAATTTATCGAAATGATTGGGCGGTTCGCGGACGTTTTAGAAACAGGTCAGGTCAAGAGTACCCGTAACCGACGAGCATGTATGAAGGGACTAATGAATGCGGATGAAGCAAAATAGGTGTGTTAGGATCGTAGCAAGTGGAACAAAGTGGTATCTATCTAACCCTGTGGGAAAGAGGCGTGACTGTATAGCTACTGTTACACATGCTCATTTCAAGCATGAAAGCATGCTTCTATTGAGCAGTTGCTACTTAGTCGCATGTGTGTCGGAATGTTGCTCAAAATTTGCATGCTCATTTCGTGTTTGCTTGAAAATCTATAGCCGTGCGATTTTTGAGCATGCTACCTGCGGCGCGGGCCGCGCGGGTGGAAGGGGGCGTGCTTTAAGCGAGTCGAAACAGCATTTGAGCACGCTAATTCAGGAGCATACTTAAAACTAGCATCCCTATTACTAGCAAAATAAATGTAAACTACTCATAAGCATGCTCGTATTGAGCATACTCAATATCACGCTTTTTAGCATGCTATTTTAGAGCATCTGTAACAGTAGCTATGTATTTATGTACCTATGTATTGGCCGGTTGCCGGAAGGAATGTTTTAAATTGTGGTAGAAAGTGAAAAGTTTACGAAGAGGGAATAATTGTGTATTAATATTAACGAATACTGTTCCAATTCGGTAGCAGTACTCACTACTTATAATGGTAAATACGGACATCTCTCATTTTAAACTAGTTCAGCTCGACATGTTCTTACTTTACTTTCTTACTTATGTTTTAAGCTTACTAGTTGTTGAACTTGTGAGTTGACGAACTAAATTGCACACGTTCGTGACGATTTAATTTAATTCTGAAACTATATTAATTTAAGACAAAACAAACAAGACACAAAATGAGGTATTTTATTCATGAATCAATAAGTGCGTTTTCTCAAACTACTTTTTAACAGGACTTAAACCCAAAAGGTCTCGCTTTTCGATATCGCACTTCCGCAATCCATCGACACTCTCCCCTCCCTGCCTGACACCTTGGCGAATATATTACCTACTTCCGTGCCACTGAATATAATCTCAATCTGACGGATTAATATCGCTATCAGCCGTGTCTAATCCATCGCCATTTCGGCCTCAATTACACCTTACCTCAGCATCCCATGACGACCTTATAATATAAACTGTAAAGCTTAAAATAGTCCGATTTGGGGGTGAGCGTAAGTTGGTAGTTCTGAATATCGAGTGGGTTAAAGCGGGGGCGATTCTGAAGATTTACTGTTATACCTGGCCGGTTTAAATTGTTGTTTAAGGGAGTTATTAGATTAGCAGATGGACAGAGAGGAACGGGGGAGCTTAATTCTCACAGTTCAAGTAATAGTGCTGATGGCATCAAAATAACTGGACTACTAGGAACCACATGCCGAAAATGTGTAGCTACCTATCATAAGGTTAGTTTGAGTTGACCCAAAGTTTTGACACTATTTCAAACAACCAGCTTATTCTTTCTAAAAAATAATACTTATTTGTGGTCTCAAAAATGACGCCGACGTTTTCTACATAGAGTCAGATGTAACCCAATCTTATCAAACTATACCAAATCTGGATGTCGTAAGAGACGACTAAGGAAAATGAATTGCAGTATGTTTCAGGCGACAAGCTTGAAATCTGTCACTACTGTACCTCTTTTATTTTATTTTTCTAACTTAAAACCTTAAAAAAATGCTTAAAATCACGGTTTTGTCTATGGATTTCGAGCGCTCTGCTTACCCCATTTGGAAATACAGACGTGATACTCCCCTTAGAACCACGAACCAAAGTGCTCCAAAGTGAAGAAACCATATGAAAATCGCAAGAAATGTTTCAAGACACGCTCACCTGCCAATCTTCCCGCTCATAGACAGCTCGAGACAAAACAACCTCCACTGAAAAGTTTCCAAACTACACCCCGCATTGTCCCGAACTTATCGTCATAAAAAGATCTCCAACTGCCAACGGGAGGTGGAAATTTTTATCCGAAACGGCACCTGTTTGCAAACTTCTTCAACTTGGCTGAAGTTGGAGGATGTTGTTATCGGCCGGAAGCGCTTTAGGCCGTTCCTTGACGGACGTGGAAAAACAGCTTTATTTTACAGTTGGCGAGTGTTAATGTTTCTGGAGTTTGAGGCTGGGATTACACCGAGTCTGCGAGCCTAGAGCCATCTATTTTCAAGTAGGTAGTAGAACTTCTTTCACTGTCATCTCAACTGTCTAAGTGTTCTATATCGCTGTACAGAACACTTTAAGCATCATTTATGGTTCTGTACCCCGCTCGTTCCCTAAATATCAGAATTGCAAAATACTAGATTGCCGACATACTTACCTGCTTATCAAAATATCAGATTCCCGGAATACCAGATTTTTTTTATGCTATGTTCGTTTTTATAAAAGTTTTGTAAAGTACCATGTTCTCAATACACCATGTTTCATTTAAAACCGAATTCCTCTAATACCAGATAATGAAAACACCAGGCTCGCAAAGGCTGTTTCGATATAAAAACGAACATAGTATATTATAGAAAATCTGGTATTCCGGGAATCTGATATTTTGATAAGCAGGTAGGTATATCGGCAATCTAGTATTTTGCAATTCTGTTATTTAGGGAACGAGCGCTGTACTCATGTCATGTCTGTCTGTCCGTCCGTATTTTACAGCCATTTTTTCCGAAACTATAAGAACTAAGTATACTGTTGAAACTTGGTAAGAAGAAGTTTTAAAGTAGACAGACATGAGGAAACGAGACTATCGTTTTTTTGCCATTTGGCTACGGAACCCTAAAAATAGACTACAGTTCGATAGCCTATTCTTGATACATGGGAAACCTCTACGGGCGAATTCTGGGGTTCCGTGAAAAATGACCGCCCCGTCACTGAGTGACGGCTGACGATAAAAAGTTTTAAGTAATTTTTTACCTTCGAGGTGCCGAAGTTATGGCGCTAAGATGTAAAGTTTTTATTTCAACGATGAGTTTGAGTTTTAGATGTTGCGTTTTGTTCGTGAACAAGGATGATCATGTTTTGACTAGCAATGGTTTTAATGGCCCCGTGTGGTGCCGGGTTAGAATAGCACCTCCCCCTTTCTTCCCGTGGGTGTCGTAAGAGTCGACTCTGGGAAAGGGTTAGTGTATTGTGGGCGATGGGCTAGCAACCTGTCACTGCAATATCACGTTTGACCACCTGGTTACCCTGAAATTGCTAAACGTGGCACTGGATTTTTTAATTCATGTGCTCTGCCTACCCCTCTTGGGAATACAGGCGTGAGAATATGTATGTATGTGGTTTTAAAAATACCTTTGTAGTGTCGGGTTAGAATAACACCTCTCGATTTCTTCCGTGGATGTCGTAAGAAGCGACTAAAGACATAAGTTTAGATTTGCTTTAAGCGGCAGGCTAGCCATCTGCCACTATTTTTTTACCTTTTCCGTCTTTTTTTTAACCTAAGATTATGCGAGAAACGGCTACGAAACTCAAAATAGTCCTGGTTTTCCCTATGCCACGTTTTGTGTGCTCAGCCTTCCCCATTTGGGAGCACAGGTGTGATTTTATGTACCCCAAATACTTTCAAGACAACTGCCGCCCTTCAACTGTTCCAAACCAATTTTCAACTCGTAAACAAAATACAGAATTCAAAAGAGCCCACCTCAAGTCACTTGGCGCTGTCATATTCACACCACTATTCTCAACGTACCAGTATATCTTTACACCCAATTTCACTCATAATCACTTATTCTTAAGGGTCTTTATAACCTCAAAAAACAGCAAATGTTGTTGTCAGCTCACAAAGATACTCTTGCACTTGCCACAAGTCTTATAATCTTAAATTTAAGAGTGATGTCGCTTTGGCGCGGTGCGATTCTTAACGTGTGCTTGCGTTTAATTTTTGCACCGAATTAGCGGATGCTTGTGACGGGGTGAGGGGGGTACCTGTGACATCTTGGCACCTTTGCAATTTCCTTAGGCGTTTTTCGTGACGGAGCAATTTTATTTTTTAACGAGATCCTGGCCGGTTTCAGTTTTAGACGCCGGTGAATGAAAAGAAAAACATTAGAATTGAGATTAGAACCAGTAAATGAAAGTTTTTCAAGATGGCGGATGAGGGTCTTTCATTTATTAAAAGAAAAGAGTTAGAATTACATTCATACATCACGCCTGTGTTCCCTATTGGGATAGCCAGAGCACACGAAACGCTACATAGACAAAACCATAACTGTTCTACGTTTCGCTGTTTCTTTTAGCATATTTTTAAGTTAGATAAAAGAGGTATATTGGGTGATTTCACATAAGTAGGTAGGTAGGTAATATTTGATATTTTGTTAGATAACTATTTCGGGAATCTATCTCATTTTCATTTTTCTTTGAATTAAAAAAAATATGTTCAAAATTAAGTAACGCAGTGGTTTTATTTCCCCTCCTTGTCCGCAAAAGTTGTTTAAGTATAAAACAAAAATAAAAGAGAAAACTTCGCTGCTAGCATCAGTACGCATTAAATTCCCTTCATCTACAACCACTCACATCACCAAAGTTTTCAATTCTAATTTTTTTTTTTCCAAATCTACTTTGAGTTTTAGGCATCGAAAAGTAGAATTACCCATATCTAAATAAGCTGGGTCCACGCTAGGCGAGCCGAACGCAAAACTCCCTATATATATAAAGACGGCTCATACGAGGCTTGTAAGTCGGTCCACACTATACGAATTTGTGTTCGGCTCGTGCTCGGCTCGCCTAGCGTGGACCCAGCTCAATAGTGATAGGTTGCCTAGAATGTACAAAAGCCTGTTTTCCTTGGTCGCTTCTTACGATATCTACGGAAGAAATGGGAAGGTGTTATTCTAAAGCTGACACCGCACGGGGAACTGATTATGACATTTACAGTACGATGAGGTGTATCCAGAGGCAGAACTGTCTTGCAATGTAAACGCCCTGTGTAAGAATAGTTCATTTCTATCTACTGGGTATTAAAAACTGTTAAACCTCTTTTTCTTCACCCCCGTGCATTTTCTCGGAAGGAAAACGGCAAGAAAAGTATTTAAATAAGTTTAAACAATCACACCCCTCTACAACCGTCCGCATTCCATTTTCCTAAACGGATGAAAAATAAATAGCAACATTCAGAAAAATTACAAGCAAATTCATAAAGTTAGGCCGCGCGGTGAAGTGCGCTAACCTCGTAATAATGTTTTCGCAGTTTCCCCCAAATCCGTGCTCATAAAAAATTCAACAATATCATCAACAAGAGGTCAGTAATTAATGGCTGTTGCCAGCTCGGGGGACATCGGCGGGGCTCGGGGAAACTCGGGCGGTGAAGGAACACTTTAAAAAAGTTTGCCACCCGCGAATTATTAATAGGTTTCTACGTAGACCTTGAGGGATGCGCCGTGCCGGTAACTTAGCTTTATTATACGTTATCGATATTTAGGTCAAAGAAATGCGACTGTTATTTGAAATTATGATAGGGCAAGATATAAAAGGGGCAGGCTACTAAAGTAATGTTTATCTCTGTACTTAGACCAGAGGTTGTAAGTAAATGTAATGCAACACCATTATTTCCTATTAAATAATAAACCGTGTGAGTGAGCTATGTGACTGCCATGTATTTCTGATGGTCTTACTCTTACCAGTAAATTACGTTAGTAAACATGTCCGATTTTGCCATTTTAGCTTAGGTAATTCGTTATAGCTACAAAATAAATTACATATACATCTACCTATTCTACCTATTACATATACATCACGCCTATAGGGCAGGCAGAGCGCCCAAAACGCTACATAAACAAAACCATGACTATTCTCATGTTTCGTTGCCACTTCCAGCTTTTTTTTCAGGTGTTCAGTTCCCGTGTGGTGCCGGGTTAGAATAGCACCTCCCCCTTTCTTCCCGTGGGTGTCGTAAGAGTCGACTCTGGGAAAGGGTTAGTGTATTGTGGGCGATGGGCTAGCAACCTGTCACTGCAATATCACGTTTGACCATCTGGTTACCCTGAAATTGCTAAACGAGGCACTGGCTTTTCGAATTCACGTGCATTGCCTACCCCTCTTGGGAATACAGGCGTGAGTATATGTATGCATGTATGTAAATGTAGTAGCGATCGTTCAAGTGTGTCGAACAAGTCGTTCCCATGGTGTATTTAATGCAAAAGTAAATATCAATCGCTGATCAGTCCCGAGGAAGGTCATAGGCTACTATTTTAACCCAGAAAATCATATTTCCCGCGGAATAATCATCTTGCACGGACGGGATAAATGAAAATAACTAGGTACTAAACTGTTTTAAACTTTCGTGATTCTCACACATATTTGAGTCCCGCGTAAACATAAATATGAACTAATACTATTTAAGTAATATTTCATTAGGTTTAGTCAGCAACCTGTCACCATTAGAGAGAGGTCTAATAGTTTAACATGGAAACTAAAAAAAAATGGTAAAAGGAATATCAAGCGAGAAATAGTTAAATTTTTGTCTGTAGTACAGGCGTGATATATGTAAACTTAGAAATATCTTTTATGTTGTATTTTTCCTGCAACATGCAATTGGCCTTCTAAAATATAACGTTAACCTAACAAAACATGAATGTCTTTAGTTAAAAGATATTTTATTTTATTTTACTTATCGGTAAAATTGCCCCATTGCTCCTCCCTACCCTTCAAACACCTTGCAAAGATGTAAAAATTAAGAAAGAGATTTTTAAAGTGTCAGCCATCGCCGGTTAGTGACGCCACATTAATTTCTTTCTGTCGATTACTTCACTCCCGCATAAAAACGTACCTGAAACTTGGCTGGAGCGGGAATAATGGCCGCCGGATTATGAAAGAAACGGGGTTATAGCGATTTACAATGAGGCGGATTGTATGCTACAATATTTTATTATTGTGCATAGATATGAATGTAATAATAGGTAGTTATAATTACAGTCACATAATTGTGACTGTAGCATAATAAAACGTATTAATATACGAATGAGCCTGAATATTCATATGATAATGTTGAAAAATATTTAAAGATTGCATTTGTACCAAGTAGTAAACACTATAATGCTACTAAAAGATACAGGTTTCGTTATGTAGACCATTTGCTTACTCCGTCCGAACCTATAGTAAGAATAATAATGGTATAACTGTTGTTTCCCGTGTGGTGCCGGGTTAGGATGGCATCTCCCCCTTTTTTCCCGTGGGTGTTGTAAGAGTCGACTCTGGGTAAGGGTTAGTGTATTCAGGGCGATGGGCTAGCAACCTGTCACTGCAATATCACGTTTAACCATCTGGTTACCCTGAAATTGCTGAACGTGGCACTGGATTTTTGAATGCACTTGCTCTGCCTACCTCTCTTGGGAATACAGGCGTGAGAATATGTATGTATGTGTATGTAACTGTTAACTATAAGATGACTGTTTCAGGATTCGTAGCCACTTTTAGGATGTTGTTAAAAACTAAAATTATACTAGAAGTGGGTAGGGTGATTTAGCCAGTTATCGGCCACTTAAGCGAAATTTTGAGTTCAAATGCATTTTTTTCAAAGATTTTATCGAAAAAAAGTAGCTGTTGTAATTTTTATACACTAAAAATATATTGCAGTTTTTGATTTTGTACTTTATTTGCCCATCAAAAGCGTGTTTTTTTTTATTGTTAAAAATATCAAAAGGCGGCGATTTAGCCGGCTATCGGCCCCCTGTTCTAGCTAACGGCCGTTTATTTAACTAGCTATCGGCCACCAGTTTGCGTTTGTAAAATGAGTCTTATTTCAAAAGCGATAAGATTAATTTTAAAGAAAACAAATCAATCGTAATTATTAATATGTTTTATCAATTATTAGACATATTTTAGGATTATTTATAGGAACTTTGATCATAATATGGTAGTGATAAATATTAAAATATATAATAATTTTCAGTAGCATTATATTTCTCATTAAATTTTCGGATAATTCATTATAATGTGGCCGATAGCTAAAAACATTCTTACCTATTATCGGCTATGTTTAGGATAGTGGGCCTGGATTAGTGGCCGATAAATCACATTTCAAAGACTAGTTTTCGGCCGTCTTTCAATCAATTCCTTTTAAAATATGTTTACGTCAAACCAACAAAAATGGTTATTTTACACTTGCAACAATACGTAGACAAGATTTGATTTAAAGAATAGTTTGATAAGATACATTTGTTTAGCTTTTTTATTGACGGCCGAAAACTCAACCAAATGTTGCAGTTCATCGGCCACTCTAATTTAGCAAGGCCGATAAGTGGTTTAATAAAATTTAGCTATCGGCCGTCAAATTCGAAACAAAAGAAAGACAATTTTAGTGATGTTTTTGTTAAGAAGCATGCGGCCGACGTCTAAATGCAATACTGAGCTTGTATCAAAATAAGCATTTAACGACACTTTTACATGATACATTCTCATTTAGTAGTGAAAATAGTTAATCCAAAATAAGAACCCATTCGTGACTTATCGGCCGGGGGGCCGATGACTAAGTAGTTCGACTAATTTGAATCCAGTAATCCGACCACCACATTTTAAACCATTTTATTGATCATTTTACAGATTTAACTCAGAATAGTATTACTTCAACTAATAAACTACGCGTACAAGTTATAACAATGTGTCCAAAATCAAGTAAACAACAATTTATCTTACTTTCAATAAAATGTTGCCCACTATTTTTTTGCTAATTTTGACACATCTCTACACCGGTTAATCTTGGTTCGCGCGCTGACGGGACATTAGAAGCAATATTAACTTAATAATTTTAGGAGGCGTAGATGATAAAACACTTTATTTGATAAAAGTATTTTTTTGAAAGGGTGAGGTCAAGTTTTCTTATTATTGCATTATAACTGAAAAATGGCCGATAGCCGGGGGGGCCGGTAAACTGGCTAAATCACCCTATTTGTATTAAGTAGTCATGGTTTGCCTATGTCATGTATGTATACAAAATACTTAAATATTACTTAGTTAATACCACCAATACAAACAATGCTAGCCTATACTCTGTCGGTTTAGGCACTTAACTAAAAATAACCAAACTTCATGTCAGATTTGACAGGTTAAGAAGGTTTTTTATACTACCCACATTTTATCGATGTTCAAATAGTTTAGCAAAGGAATCTTACCTAATATTTATTGATCTGATAAACGCTAGTGTTCTAATTCCGATTGTTCCTGGTATACCTAATATTAGGCTTCAACAGAACATTTTTTACTCTCTCCTTCCTTTGATAAACTATTTGAACATCCAATAAAATGTGGGTAGTAACAAACAAAGCTTCTTAACCTGTCAAATCTGACATAAAGTTTGTTTACCTTTAGTTAAGTACCTAAACCGACAGAGTATAGTACTCTCTGCATAAAACATTTCCAAAACGTCAGCAAAATAAATTCCCTAGCCAAGCTGCACGTAGAGCTTTTAATATAAATATCGCGAATCGTCGCAAAGTGCAGTACTAATGATAATATATCTGCCTGTCGGTCCGTCTGTCCGGCTCCCCGGACCGGAACGGGCGAATGTATACGTTTATTTAAAATTTACAAGTGGGACACTAGAGAACAAAGGAGCTCGAATATTCCGCGTTTTAAATTCTTTGCCGAGGAATTTGGTTTTCGGGTAATGTAATTGAACTGCATTTTAGTGTGGTTCAGGAAATACTGTGGCAGTGGTTTTTTGATATTTTTTTTCAGGTAACTTAGCAAATAGAAGCACAAAATCAAACAAAGTTGTTTGGAAATATACTTTGAAGTATATTAAAAATAAAATAAAAATAAAAAAGTTCCTATATTATTATGCAAAACTAAAAAAAAAATAAGATAGCAAAATAACCAAACTAATAACTACCTACGCTTTTTAAAGCTACGGTCTCAATTGTTTGACATAATGGTCGTCAGTCATAATCGAAGTAAAAAAGAAAATACGTGCACTATTTATTTGGAATACGATTACAAATCTAGGTTAGATTAATCCTAAGTACAAAATATACTTTATTAATATTTTTTAAGAAGACATGGAAAGGTATTATTCTAAACCAGACATCACACGGCCAAGACAAATACCACTCCCTATTAAAGGAAACCAAGTATAAAAATGAAATTTTTCTGCGAATCTAAAGCGGCAATTGACAAATTCATTTCCAATGGCGGAATCGACCCGGCACTCGGGTCATAAAGGGCGCATCTCACATACGCACATACCGCGTAGGGGTAGGGTTGAACAGCCCATTTTGAGCCCAGCAAAATTTGTTCCTGTTTTAGACCGACTTGCCCAGTGAAATCTAAAACAGTGTCCAATTTACGACTTTTAAAAATAGCAACAAAATTTTATCAACAAGTTTTTCTCAGAAATCCAAAAGTACCTAATACTTGACATACCTAAAAGGTATTTTAACTTGCCTAGTCCTAAATAACTAGGCAATTCATTCTAAGGATATAAGAAACACAACATACATACGCCTATGTAATACGTTTTGTGTGCTTTGTCTAACCCATTTAGGAATACAGGCTTGATGATGTATGTCAGACCCAGAGGTCAATCAAGTGAAGAGCACCTTTTTAAAAACACATTTTTTGTATAAACATTTTCAATTTATGATTACCTACTAGTCTTCACTTGAACCAACCCTGGCAGAGGGGGACTTATCGCCCGTGAATCGTCAATAATAAGATGAATCTGTGCGTGTTTATACGAAGCAGTGCTCAATTGATATGGCATGCGATATGGGATATGTGAAATTACGAGGGGAGACGGTAAGGTAAGCAGTGCTTCTTTATGGTTCTTTGTTATAAATTGGCTGTAAATTCTGCGTAGATTCGTTTATTTTCTATGAATTTATGAAGGGTAAAAATTTTGAAATAAAAAAATCGAAAGCATACTTATTGGCTTTTACCTAACGGGGGATGACCGTTGAGAAATAATTTATACATTTGTTTTAAATTTTCGTGGTTCTCACTTAGTGGGACTTAATCACCAATTTTTTAAAAAGGTTATAATTATCTCGACGTTTTTGCGCTTAGTAGCGATAAGGCCGCCAATCTCTTGCCAATTTCTGTGATCCTAAAAGTATTGTTTTATTTGGGATTAAATGAAGCATTTCAGTTGTATTGAAAAGGTAAACGAGAATTGTTTAAAATATAGGAAACATTTCATCCGTGGATGTCGATGTCGTAAGAGGTGAGTAAGGGTAAGGTAAACGTCCCTGTGCTCGACACTGACCCAATACTTGGCACTTGCAACCTTATGTCATAGTAAGACAGGTGACAGATGGGTATCATCTACTGGGCGTTGGGGCGTCGACTATTGGTACATTTGCCTTAGAGGTTAATGTAAATATGCTTTAGGCATCGGCTCGGAGGAATAAATGGGGGATCGGTTACCGGTTACTATTATTACACCACTTCTATGTAATGTAGAACCGAAAATTGTTCTAAAAGCGACTACATCAAGGGAAATTAGTAATGGTTTTGTCTGTTGCGACGTTTCGTACGCTCTGCCTACACTATTTGAGAACAGGCGTGATGTTTACGTTCATTTGAGTATGCACAATTGCACAAGTTACAAAATTTTTTTGTCGATGTAAAGAAAATGTTTCACCCTGATTTTACTAGAAAAGGAGAAAAGAAAAAAAAAACGTCAACATCAATTGTAATTATTTAATACTATTTGTAACGCACAATACAATTCTAATGTCATTATAATATACTTATGTAACTATCACATAATGAGTCTTACATTAAGAGTGCCGTTTTTCAAACGAGCTAAATGCGAACTTCATTAACATCACACGAATGTCAATAAAATCTAATTATTTATAGCTTACATTAACTTAGCTACACACTTGTATTGAAACTGCACTTTAAAGTGGGTTCTGTAGCTGTAAAAGAAGTCACCTTAGAACCTACTGTTCCCGAAATCTAACTAGACAAGACTCCAAGTATTGGGGGTAAGTGGGAAAACCGATGCGTGAACTACCCTCCATTACGTATAAACTTGCCGCGTTAGATGCCAGAGACAGTACCTAAGTAATTGTCTGCAGATCGAACTATTCTAGTTTTATACCTTCATTTATTATAATAATGGTAAACATTAACAGTAGTGCAGTTGTAAATGTGCAATTGACCTGTTTCTAGAACCGTAGAAGACGAATTCGGGCCATGATTCTGGTTTGACGTACTCGGCATATTAATATTTACATTAACAACTTCCTTGTCTCGTATAGTCGTTATTGATTGGTCTACATCATCCTTACTATCATTTGGATCTTCAATATATTCCTGTTTCACATTAATTTCTATTGAATTTTCATCGATATCTTTCTCGTTGCTTTCAATGGGGTCTTCTGCCTCGTCCGCATCGGTTGCTGATGCGGATTTCCTTCCCTTCGTGCGGGGCTTGATGTGTCCACCCTCTTCCACCAGTACGGTTTCTGAAGTCCTACGGAAGCAGTTCCCTGTGTACATTTCGGGGTCCGGTAGTTCCAAGTACCCAGCAATGGTTTTGCCGAGCGATCCAAACTTGTTGATGCCAACCTTTTGCGTGTTACACTTTCCATTGGAATAACTCAGGAAGAAACCTTTCTCCGTGCATTCTTTTGGCCGTAGCTTAATGTACTTTTTACACAATTCGCTGTGAGCGCCTGTGACTGTGAAAGTGCGAGCAGTTTTGTTTTTGCTGTTCCTTACTGTCACCAAAATGGTTTTGTCAAAAACTTGCACGTCCTTGTATTTGAGATTGTATAGCTGCTGTCTGCGGCAGCCTCCCATGACGCCGAATATGAGGCCGACCTGAAACAATGTCAACATTGCGTTTGAAGTTCCCGATTGGGAGTACAGTTCCCTCATACTGAGCGGAGGCCTGTGCAATATTAAGTGACCTCAAATATACGCAGTTCAAATACAGCAGGTTCCTCGCCGCTATCTTATATGTATAAATAAACAGGTTTAGTATTAAGTCCATAGTTTATGTACCTACAATTTGATTACAACTCAATGTACAGTCACCAGCATTAATATCTGCCAGGTAGAAAAATATTTGGCACGTCGTTTTACTGGTCTCAGGTATAGAGTCGAATCAGATATTTATGCAATTTTAATGTATCAGATATTGGTGCTGATGCCTGTACATTACATTACTAGGACCACTTAAGTAAATCAAAATTAATGTAAAAAAAACAAGCAAGTACTTAGGTCGCAAGAGGCTCTTTTGTACGTAATTTTTTAGTTTACCACCGTTTTCTAAAGATCCAAGCAAAATTCGCACTTTTAAAAATAATTATAATAAATAAAACATTAGATATAATAGCAACTACAACATGCATTACACCCGTAAAGAAAAATCGCCAAGTATTAGCAAAACAGCAACACAATATTTATCCGTGCGATACGTATTAAAATTTAAAGCATAATTTCTCTTATTGTAAGGCTCAGATATGCCACCGCTACGCGCGTCGCACAGCCAACAAGTGAACGGGTGATTATATTAGTGCCTACTTTATGGCTCTGTCGCACAAAACTGTCATTACGGGTGTACGGCCGGTTGGGGCACATTTCGTCGAGAGCTTGGCACGTCGTGTTACTTTTAAATTAATCTATGGTTACTGTAAATAACTATACTTAATGTAAAATAAAACAAATATTTATAGGGCTTTGCAATACACTTAATAAGACTAGAAACTAGTAAAAATAATTATAAATGGATACATACCTTCGATTGAAGATAAAATTGGTTTGGCGCTTCTTTCAAAAATTTGTTAATCTCTTCGGAAGAAAATGTCTTCGATTTTTTCGCTTTATAACCTTCTGATTTCTGTTTCAACAAAGCACATAATATGCGATACTTCCCCATGTCCACATCGTGTTTGATGAGCAGCATATTTTTAAGCATCGAGTAGAAAGTCCATAAGCTGGCAGGGTTAAATCTTGTGGAGAGGTCCTCGAAATAAGCCACTATCACAGTTTCGGACAACGTCGTCAGTTGTTTGTTAGTTCGCCATTCCATAAAATCCTTGTAAACCTTCTCGTATTTGCTTTTCGATTTCTCTGGCAGCAAACCCTCAACATTTGTGTTCGTATTCACGTCCACCATTTCAAGCGGACACAATTCCTCATCGCTACTGCTGGTTTCGGTGCTCATTTTCAATTTGAAATAATAAAATATCCTCACAATCCGACAGCGTCAACCACAACAAAATGGCGGCGAAGCAAAACAATGCTGTAACGACGGGTAGCAGGCACCGACTGACTCCCTCAATACACCGCTTCGAAACTCAATGTCCATTAATACACCAGACAAATAATCGCGCTCACCAACGACAGTAACTTCGATAAATAACTCACGATAAGCTACATACCTATACGTTAATGGTATCTTATCTGCGTAATATCGTAAGTGCTCTAAAACGCGTTCGGAAACCGTAGGTAATGATTAGTGTGCGCCGAGCGAGGTTATTACAACAATCTTGTCTGTGGTAATAGAGTAATGGCGTCGTTACTTTACTAAAACTGGCACCGTTATGCGTCTCGAATCGGAACTCGCGCACTGGCGCAGCGCGGGGCGGGCGGGGGGCCGTTGACCTGGGGATTTTGTTTTGATGCCGTCCTTGTCTGCCGCTTTCCGATGAATATTTTCAGACTGTTTACTATCTGTGAAGATAAAAGCAAGAAGTATGCATACATGCCGTGCCAATTATAGGCAACTTTATGATAATGTTTTGGCACTGGCAGTAAGGAAAAAAAATAATTATAATTATAAATATTAAAAATTTCATAGTCAATCGGTTAAAGAGTAGATATTCGATTAACTCATAAAGTGGTAAAAACGGCCTAGGTAGTAAATGTAGTAATTAATAATTACGATATCGTAAGGAGTTATTTTTCTACTTACGTAGCGAAATGAACTGTAATAATGCACTTACGTACCTACATACATATTTTATTACCACAAACTTACTAAAAGTAATTGCGTACCTAAGTAGTAGGCTAGTAGGTACATATTATATACGTTATGTTATCTACACACATTATCATAATGAAACTATTCCACCTATTACGTGCATTCATAAGCCACTAGCATTCCGATCGAACGCTAAAGCGTTATTAAAAAAAAATTGTCTATTGTATATAGTTAATGTAATGGTGCCGTTACAATGTTGGAATCGTGACATTATAGTTTCAAATTCGGAACAAAGCGCGTGGAAGGCGCGGCGCAGCGCAGCGGCGAGTTCGATGTTGATGAGATTTAAATTTGGAACACGACGCCACACGCTAAGCTGTGCCTGTGGTGTGGGGCCGACAAGCTATTATTGTTGCGAAGGTCGGTTTTCCTTTTGCCACCATTTTCAATCTTCCTTTCTACCGTAGCTTCTGTTTTCGTTGTACATATTTGTATACATTATGTTAGGAAATTTAATATCTGTCTGTACTTACTCATATCAATTTAAAATTCAATTTCTATTTAATTGTGGATTTTCTAACTTTTTTAATTTACAAAATAGGTAAAAGAAGGGTTATCATTCCGCAATTATAATAATTTACCTACTTACATACTCATTTATCTACATCCAGTCATAACTTCAATGCAATGCGTTCAGAAACGATAAGCAAATGGCCTATATTAAGAAACCAGTATCCGTTCATGCATCTTAATGTTTAGATTAAAGCAGTGGTCGGCAACCTTTTACGGCGTGTTCAGTGTAGTCTATCAACGGTTTAGCTTTTTAAGGATAAAAATACGTTATTTGTCGTTTTCTTATCTCTAGTAAACCAATGTATCGTCTGATTGAATTTCGGGACCGCCCGTTAATGGGTAAATATTCAGGCGTTTGAACCGCTGTCATTATTCTCAACACTTTTTTTTATCAGATACTGCTGGAAATGTGTATATAATAGTCTAGTGTGTACCTATTTGCAAGACATATACACTATATGACACACTTATTATACCAATTTCTAAATAAATTTAATAAAAAAAGTGTTGAGAATAATGACAGCGGTTCAAACGCCCAAATATACTAGTTAGTGAGGTAAAGACGGAAGGCATTATTACGATATTAAAAACTTATTCGGGCTTTAAAACAGTAAACTTTGCTTTAATACATTTTTGATATACCAGTATTACTTCATTCAATAACTATAACAGTAAAGCAATGCCCTGAAAAATTCTAACAAGAAAGAAGAAAAGTAAATTAATTACAAAAGAACGCATGGAAGGCTCGGCTGGCGGTGCGAGCCTGAGAGAACGATTCATCGTTTTTTATCGAACTCGATTTTGGCGCCAATATAACTGCTCTCTGTTCGTTATATTGATATTCACTTCGAATATTAAAAAAAAATTACACTTACTAAGTATGGATAAGACCTTCAATAATAGTAGTAATAAGATACTTTTATAAATCTTTTATACCGATTATTTCTAAATTTAAAAAAAGTGTATGCCCTATGATTTACCACAAAAGTAATGATCATTGTGATGCTAAATAGACTACCTATAAAACCTACCTCTATTATCGTCATCTATATCTCAAAACTAAGCTATTAGCGGCTACTAAACGTCATAGTCGGATTTTGCTGTAGATTTAGGTTTATTAGAGGAATGAACAACGCCCCCCAAAAAAAAAGACAATAATATATCGAAGTACCTTCAAAAAATTTTAAACTTGAAGTTTCCGATGACTCCACACTTTCCTTTTAAAACTTGAGTCCTGAACTCTAACCTTTTCCGAAGCGCCGCTAAGCCCCCAAGCCCCAATAACTTAATATCTAAAGGTGAACTTTGATAACGTCGTAAAGAGGCCATCTTGGCAGTAAACTGGAGAGCCGAATAATCCGGACAATAAAGAAAAATTCCTTCCCTCTTTATGAAGAGGTAAGTCCTTGGCAAATTGTCTGCGGGGGAAGGTGTGGAGCGGCCATTTATTTTTTGTAAAAAGTTTTACATTTTTTTACTCAATTTTAAAAAGAAATGGTTTTGCCTTTACCTAAACCAGCCAAATTAATATTCAAAAGAAATGGTAGATGTATATTTTTGAACCCACCAGGATCAGAAAAACTTCAAATTAATTCACTAACATTATGTTTGTAAATTGAGTTTTTTTACTTTACTTTACATTACAATGTTATGTCTAGACACATACACGCGCATACACAGATCACGCCTGTATTTCCAAAGTCAGTGTATACGAATCGATACATAGACAAACCACTAATTAATATTTCGTGGCAACATCTATAATAATATTTTTTTTTTAGGTTTTAAGTTGCCAAGTATAATAATGACAGGTTGCGAGCCTGTCATCTAAAATATACCTATATCTAAGTCGTCGAGTTGCGGAGCCCAGGCCGTCTAAAAATCTACAACCCTTAGCTTTTGTCAGGCCCACAAGAGATGCAAGCTATTTGTTTAAAATGATTTTTAACCGACTTCAAAAAAAGGAGGAGGTTCTCAATTCGACCTAATTTTTTTTTTTGTGTGTATGATGATGTATGATATCTCGGAGACCCGAGAACCGATTTTCAAAATTTTTTTTTTAATCGAAAAGGTATAACTCGAAATTGGTCCCATTGGCACGAAACCGGGATCTGATGATGGATTCTTGGAGAAATCGAGGGAACTCTTCAAATTTTATATGGAGATGTACGGCGTTTTCGGTAATTTGTTGATGAAATCAAGAATTTACATTCAGTAAACAGAATACTTTCAAAATATGTATTGCTAATTTGAAGTCGGTTTTTTTTGTTTAAAATTATTTCTCTAATTTCTTAAATGATTCCTCTCCACACCTCCCCTAGCCTCCGCGAGCATGTAACGACGCAGGTAACAGACGAGACTGTATAAGTGGATTGCTTTTCTGCTTTACATACAAATATTTTGAGCAAACTTCCCCTGCGGATTATTGCTAACATTATGAGTGTCACCGGCAGAAGTTGGCCATTTGGAGAAGCTACCGATGTATGGATGCAACATCGTTGATAAAAAACGTGGACGTTTATGAACGATTTATCGATGTTTTTTCGCTGTTTTACCGTCGCTTTAAAACACTAATTAATCTTTTTTTTGTATTTGATTGTTGATTATTTTAAACTTTGAATTTCAATGTTAAAATCCTCACACATTTTGGAAGTAAGGCATCGTCGCAAATGATGATACCGTTTACATTGAACATGTTATAGTTATAACAAACTGTAATAAGTGTCATTGTATTAATCATTACCCTTGAATTCCAGAGCAAAATTAAAATTGTATCCGTTGAATTTGAAATCTTAAAATTAATTAACAAAGCAAAACATGGCTAAAGTTTTAAGTTAAGAGCAGGTATAATAGTGACGGGTTGTTAATGATGAGGAAGATGTGTGAAGTTTGCTAGTATTGATCAAAATATCAAACGGTCAATTAAAAAAAAAAAACACTTAAAGCCGGGAACCGGCGGGCTGCCAATTACGGGCTTGCCGGGAAACGTTCGAATGTCTCTTTAATGGCTTAACTATTTCGTAGTCGCTATTGAGATGTGATATTCTAAACTTGAAACTTCACTCGTTCATCTATAAATGTATTTCTTCTACACACGGAATCCTAAAACATCTCACATCTATCCTCGCGATCAGTCCTCCTTCAAAAGGTACTCATAATGCCCATAATCTTGACGGATGGGTCGTCACCGAATCAATTACCTCGGAGGCATTAATAAAGTTGGAGGACAAAGGGACGAGCCAGAGGCTATTTGCAAACACGCGTTTATTGGCATTATGTAACGCGCTTCAGTTTTCATATCTACAGGTATTGATTTGTGTTGCCACCTGGCAACTTTTTGCTGTTTTGATGGATGAGAGGCACGCGTCCATGGCCAGGACTATAATATTATATGTTTTAAAAAAAAGTTTTTTTTTATATGATGTATGAAAAGTCCACTGTCGATGTCGACCACGTTTCTTACAAGTATCTTGTAGTAGTTGAGTGGCTTGATCAAGTTGACATTACTTATGAACAATGAAAAGTTTTAGTTTAAAAAGATATTTAAATGAGTATAATATTTTTTGTATTTTTTTTCACTGGATGCCTACTTAATTCTGAGGCTCCTAAGGACTATAGTAGTAAGTATAGTAGATTAATAAAGTTGGAGGAGAAAGGGGGTGAGCCAAAGGCTATTTGCAAACAAGCGTTTATGGGGATTGTGTAACGCGCCTATTCAGTTTTCGTATCTACAGATATTGATTTTGTAATTCGAATTTGGTGCATCTGGCAACTTTTTGATTTTTTGACGGCTGAAAACGTATCCATGGACAGAGGAATATAGGAAGAAATTGGTTGACAAATCTGTCATTCAATTTAATTTACTTCTGTGCAGACAAAATCGGACTCAAGCCTTAGAAGGTGTGCTAAGTTCTTTTTACACCTCACGACTTTTTCTCGAACTATCGGCTAACTTCTCTAAAGGGTGATTATACGGATAACTTACGTCTTTAAACTCTAGTTATCTTTTTCAGTAAGAGTGAATTTGAGATCAGTTTTGTGTTTAAAGTCCTATACATACTCTTTGGTTTCTTAATTCTTGATTAAAATTATTTTGATCTCTCATCTTCCTAAGTGATTATTTAGATTAAAATTATAGTTATAACTAAAATAAATTACATTTTAAATAGCCCAACAGCCAGACACAAATATTTTAGCTCTTAAATCCAAAATAATTTTAAACAAAAAAAAACCGACTTCAAATTAGCTATATCCTGAAAGGAAACTTCTGTTTATGTACATAT
>BHDV01005489.1:479120-499355 GCA_005406045.1 Adoxophyes honmai | reverse complement strand
CGGTGGAATTAAAACATACGTCAGATTTTGTAATCTCGGTGTTTTATTCCTGATCCCTCGAGACCTTGATGCGAATTTGTACAGTTTGTGTAAGTTATTTTTAACTCTATTGGGTCACCTTTAAGCGTGTCAGAAACTGAAGTGAAGTACCTACACACGATAATATTTAATGTGCGTATAATTGCCATCTTTCCAAATGTCGATGGCAACAGATACCTGATGGTAAAATATTAGTTATCTGCACAGTGTGTGTTAGCTCATTGAATTGTATAGAGAGCGATGTTGACAGATGTCTGTTCAGTAACAGATATTTATCGTATCTGCTTAGTGTGTGACACGCTTTAGTATTCTTCTGGGCCTCGTATCACAGATAATACGGGCCGCAGATTGTCCACAATGATACTTAAACGTTCTTAAGCTATTAATAGGATTAGTGCGGGCTTTCCGTCTGGCGTCGTGTACTCGTAACTTTTAACGGCTAGCGGAGTAGAATGGAATGATATTTAAGTAGAATTTATTATTAAATGGTAGAACCAAAACTATAGTATAAATTATTAATTTTGGTATAAAAAACAAGTCGGTTTTCATATAAATTTAAATAGTACAGAATTTAGTACGTCACAGAAGCAATTACTTAAAAACAGGGCTTACGGCTACACTCATAAATTATTGACATTAATAAAATAAAAACAATAAAAGATATGTTAGAATCATTGAATTAGTGATGTATGTATTACATTATGGAATTCTTTATTTTATTAAGGAGGTACTGAAAATGCAAGTCACTTACCCTTCAGACTTTCATGTCATTTCCCACTTTTTTACTACAAAAGCGTAACGGTCAAAAATTAAGCTAAGATTTTCAGCAAATCTCAAGCACGTTTTCAAGCTTCATAAAAGGGCAACAATGTAAAGTGTTCCGTTATAAAGCCGGTATAAACCGCCGGCCATTAAGGTGTATCCACACGGCGGGGATTAGCCGCAACGAGACGACTTTATTAGCGCCACTTACGGCCGACCTGGGAAGACAGGCGGTTCGCCAACGATGTGTACTCGCTGGATGATGCATAAGCTAGCACACAGTATCAAAGGGACACCCAGCGCCACCTACTGTCGAGTAGAAGAATCTTCATTCATTGTCAAATGGTCTAACTTGAAATAAGTTGTTCTAAGTTGGTTTTACTCCAATGGTTATCAGTACTTTATATTTTAACTAGCTGATGCGTGCAACTCCGTCCACGTAGTGTTGTTTTATCTCAATCCCAGCTGCTAATCTAACAACTCCCTTGAACAGCAATTTAAACTGGCCAGGTACCTATAACAGTAAACCTTCTGAATCATAATATGTAGATAAATACAATTACAGCTGCGTTCCCAAATGGGGTAGGCAGAGCACACGAAACGTGACAAACAAATCCATAATTATATTTATATTACTTTACAGTTCGCAGACATTTTCTATTACAATTTTAAGTTTGAAAACAGATGAAAGACGTATAGTGACAGGTTGCTAGCCAATCGCCTAAAATATACCTTAACCTGTAACCAAAATCCTCAGTCGCCTCTTACGACATCCACGGAAAAAATAGAGAGGTGTTATTCTATCCCGACACCTCACAGGTATCACCTGCTTAACCCACTCTGTATACCCCATTTAGGAACTTAAGCGTATCGTTTCCAGTGAGCATAACGCCGTGTTCTTCAAGGAGGCAGCAAACTTAAGACGCCATTATTCCACTCGGACAATTAAACCCACCTTCAATTGAGGTGAGGAGGAGCAGCGGATACTATGTTTGCAGACAAACGTCTTTTGCGGCTTCATTCTTCATTTGAAACGACTTGAGCTTGAGAGGTTTTCAAGATCCCGTACCTGTAGGAAAAAACCGGCTAAGTGCCATTGACTGGATAAACAAGTGCCTGTTACCGTTAATTGATATTGAGCAAAAATAGGCATAAACTGTTTTTTTTTTCAATGGGAGCCTAAATAAGTACTCTTTTTTCTTATTAAAGCAGAAATATAACTGAGTACCTATCTTGTAAATATTTCAAGGTTCTACCTGGAAAAATCGCGTTTGTTGTATGAGCCCGAATCCGAGTATGTTGAGCCCGTTTTAGTATTTATTGTCATGGCAGTAAAAGAAATACATACTTTGTGAAAATTTCACTGCCTAGCTGTCGCAGTTTCTTAGGGCCGGCGCTGACTGCCGGCATGGCACGGAACGGGGTAGTTCTTGAGAATTATCATTCCCCTGGCTATAGTTATTTAAAAAAATATCGATCAATTTGCAACTAAATACGATTTTGATTAATGCTTAATAACGCCCGTTAAATAAGCATCACTTTCTGATAATATTTCTATAATTAACCCAAAATCATAGTTATTACGACACGCCAGGGGAATGATAATTCTCAAGAACTACCCAACGGCACGGCAAGTTATGCCGCAGCATCCTGTAAAATAACCCGTGGAATGCTTCGGCATGCTGTGGCATGCCGCGGCCTCTCTCAACATCGTTGTATCAAAATAAAGTAACATGAATTCTAAACTCATAGTAATAAGATTTAAAATAGTTATATCAGTAACAAATCCTTTGCCATGACCTGCCGTGCCATGCCGGTAGTCAGCGCCGGCCCTTAGGTATAGCCCAGTGACCGACAGACGGACATACAGCGAAGTCGTAATAGGGTCCCGTTTTTACCCTTTGGGTAAGAGGTATAACTCTGGAGAGGTTACTAACCTGTCGCTAAATCAGTTAATCAAGTTTTACTATTACTAAGTATTCTTATCTAGCTCTGCCGCACCGCAAGACACTCCGCAAAAAGAATTGAAAAATTCCCAGCACCCACAAAGGACTCTTAAAAAGGGTCAACTGTCCCCCACATTCTTCCACCTGTTTGCACAGAACCAATAACTTAAATACCATTCAATGGCCATTGTGTGAACCGGTAAGAACCGGTAAATTGCGGTAAAATGCGGACTTTTCCATTGTGTGCAGGTATCTTGGAATTAACGGTCTAGACGTCGCTTCTAGGGTTCCATAGGTGCCTTAAAATGAGGAAAATATCTTTGAAGGTATATTGCCCTGGCCAACAATCCGTTTGTCAGTTATTCTGTGTCGAATATATGTGTAAGTCACCGGAAAATAACAAAATCAGTTATTGCAAACGAGAAACAAAAAATGTTAGTACGCCCACATTTTTGCAAAATCTAATATAATCTAACCTAACCTAATCTAAAATAACAAAACCAGACCTAGTCTGTAATCTGCCCGTGTAGTGCCGGGTTAGAATAGCACCTCCCCCTTTCTTCCCGTGGGTGTCGTAAGAGTCGACTCTGGGAAAGGGTTAGTGTATTGTGGGCGATGGGCTAGCAACCTGTCACTGCAATATCACGTTTAACCATCTGGTGACCCTGAAATTGCTAAACGTGGCACTGCCTAAAAAAAAAAGTATGTACCTAGTCTGTAATAAACTAACATTTTATAATCTAATCATTGTAATCTAACCTAATCTAACCATATTGATTATTTTAAGAAAATGTGCCCGTAAAATAATACAATTTGTCTCTCGTTTAGAATCTTACGGAATATTATAAATTTCCTAGAAATTTTTCGTTATAAACTTACGGATCTTGTTATTTTCCTGTGACATATACATTACATAATTATTCCTTGACTCGTGTGGTGTCGGGTTTAGAATAGAATCTCTCCATTTCTTCCGTAGATATCGTACAGGTGTGATGTATGTACAATTATCCCTAATTAGGGTAGCTAGAGCTTGCAAAACGTTACAAAGACGAAACCGTGACTACTTCAGTAGGTATATGTAGCCACTTTCAACAAATAAGTTTTCTTACTACAAAACATGTCAAGTTTCTTGAGGTGCAATTTTCTTGACAATCATGTTCTTTACAAAGTGCTGGTAAAATCAATAAAAATACAAAAAATAGCTCGTTACGGTCTAGGTACTTGAAAATCTCGTTTTTTTTATCACATGCTAGTTGTCAAGTTTGTATGTTTTAGGCGACAGGCTAGGAAACTGTCACTATTATAATACCTCTTCTATGTGTTTCCAAACCTAAAACTAGGCTAGAAGTGGCTGCGAAGCGTGAAAATCGCCATAATCATGTTTTTGTCCACTTCGTTTCGTGTACTTTGCTTACCCCATTTGGGAACAAAGACGTGATTGTATGTATGTGTGCTAGTCAACAATATGCGTGGGAACTATAGCCCAAGCCCTCTCATACTGAGAGGAGGCCTGTGCCCTGCATTGGGACGTATATAGGCTGGATGATGGTGCTAGTCGACAAACGCTTCTTGTCGTGCTAAGCCTACATACTTCTACGGAACTCTCACTGCATTCACGATTCGCTCTTGACCGATCTTTAGCCTTTGGCTTTACTGTGTTAAGTAATTGAACTAGCGACTTACTCTGGCGCTTTCGTTTTGTTTTCACTCAAGGTTGGGATTATTTTCACTCACAACCAGTGCGGTTCAGAAATAAAATGGCTTTATTATGTACGGGGAATAAGGATGGTGAATAATGTATTCATTATAAGTAGTAACAGTAAAATTCACGCCCATTTTCCCGGATGGTGTAGGCATAGTAAACGAAATGTTACGAAGACAAAACCATAACTATTCCACAATACGTAGCCGCTTTTAGCATATTAGTTCCAACTTCCAAATTGCTAATTAAATGAGGTAAGTACCAGAGTATGTTTTGCGTGACTTGTTGACATTATTATAAAAAAAAACATCGGGGGAGACCTTTGCCCAGCATAGCAGATGCGGAATGGGAATTTGGTGTCACTATTTCCCTGCGTGGTGCCGGGTTTAAAATTACACCTCTCCAATTCTTCCGTGGACATCGTAAGACGTGACTAATGAAATATCGTATCTCTTTTATCTTATTTTACATCCTAAATCGTATGTATGTTAATGTCCAAATCCCAACAAAATAATACCTGCGACTTTAATAAAAGGCACATTTTCACATTTTCACGTAACAACTAAAGTCTGCACTAACTCAACCGAAGCAATTTACGGCTTTTAAAAGAAACAAGACATGGGAAGAGAAATTAAAAGAAAAACAGGTAAGGTGTACGAGGCCGCCGGCGCTGGCGCGCAGCCAGCCGGCATAAACCCATCCTCTAACTTGAGTCGACAAAAATGTTTGTTTTCTAAAGTTTAAGTGTCTCGTTTAGGTAAGTAAAGTTACAATAACTTCAAATGTTTTTTTTTACCCGTCTTTTTTCAACCAGCGGTTCGAAAAGACCATGATTGCCTGAATAGTCCGTCACGTGAAAAATATTAAGTTTTAAACTTTCATGACTCTCACTCATTTAATATGCCGTGGGACTTAAGTGATTAAGTCCCTCATCATAATAAATAAAATTCTTAGTTAAATTTATCCCATTTTACTAAAAACTGGAACATGCCTTTGACACGCAAAGAATATAGGTACATACACCAAGTAAGACGATTTGTAAGCTTTTTTTGCTGACAACTTTTTCTCAACTGTGCTTCATTATAGCCTACCCATGTACCCATATATGTGTACCAAATATCAAGTCAACCGGATCAACCGTTGAAGAATGGGTACTGCGAAGACGGTGCTTGCAGAATATTGACATTGTCATCCGACTTAAACAAGTATACAAATTTTCAGTTCAATCGGTATAATCGGGAAGTATTATTACCGTTAATATTTAAACCAGCGGTTGAGTATACGTGTCTGAAAACATCTGTGAAATTCCCGGAAAATTTCATAAAAAATTGAGAAAATCTAAAAATATTGCCCAGTCTTTTTGTACTCCGACTCTTAGACAACCGCGTAGCATCGCAATGTTAAACGATTGCGGGTGCGTACGCGCCGGTTAAAGGGATTTTCGTATGGGACGTAAGGTAAGCAAAACACAGGGCCAACTGATCTGAAAAGCGAGGAAATATTTGTCTCCCACGAGGTCAATAATGAACATTTTCAGATTTTTTTTTACAGGTGTGTTCAGACGCGTATATCCGACCACTCGTTAATATTTACGGTCAATTTCCGGCCACTCTGTATGTAAATTTAACTTGCAAGATGTATGATTAAGCTAAGCGTCCACATGTCCGCATCGCACGCATCGGACGCATCGGATTCAATCAGATGTATGGCGAAATGCGATGCGTACGATGCGGACAGGTGGACGCACTTGTATGAGTTTCTATACAAAGAATTCTAGAATCCGTTGCGTGCGATACGTACGATACCGACAAGTGGACGCTTAGCTTTACAGTCTTTTTCAAGATACAGTCTTCCCGCTCCTAGAATACAGTATTTCGCTTAATACTTTTGCCAAGTTCGTATTTTCCACATCAGCACACTTCGGTCGGCAGTCAGGTGTGAATGGTTCACCGGTGTTGCAATTTGTGGACACTTTTTAAAACAAACGAAGCGCAACTCCTGTTCCGTTCTGAAGATGTTATTCTTGGTCGATTCACGTAATAAGCATCTATACTATCTATAGGGACAGTAAAAGGGAAGTGGCAAGGTCTTTAAAACTATATTTTAATAGATAGAGTGACTGAAGAGAAAGATTTAGATGTGTAATACACGCATGAAATGGTATAGAAACACTGATAGTTTTTGACTTTTTTAATGTGATGTCGTAAGTACTTATTTTATGCGCATACATAGCAAACCCTAAGAGATAGGTCAAACTAATGTACTACAGTCTCGTACACCTGAAAAATGTCTACAAAAAAACTATGAACGTTGTAGGTTTATAAAGATATTCTGCAGTACATTTAAATCAGCATACTTAGCACCCACGTGAAATCGAGACGCCTGGCTACTTCCCTAAACCATAAAAAACCCCGAAATACTTAAGACCTCAACTCAAACGGCCGCCAGTATTCCCCAAAATTGGCACCAAAAACGCCGCTTTTACACTAAATCTCACTTTAAACGCTCCACTAAAAATTTTACACGAAAAAGCACCTCCAAAAATTTATCACCTATCTCCGGTGAAGCGATACCCAGAGTGCATTGTAAAAAACGGCCAAGTCCAAATTGAAAACATGTGTACATACGCACGCTAAATCACCTAGACTAGTGTCTAGACGGCTAATTTAGGTACCTGACTCATGGCCCTTGCTCTGCCTCTGTGACCTAAGAGGTAAGACAATAAGGACGACCCCGGCAAGATTTATTGGCGATTGTATCGCGGCAATTTGGCAATTTATTGCCTGAACAATTGCGTTGGAAAGAATGAAACACGAGAAATGCAGTCTGTCTGATGTCTTTTGCGTTGAGAATGTTATTGTACCTGTACCTATCTTTACAAATTATAATAAACACTTCTCCAAATCTTCCGTGGATATCGTAAGAGGCGACTTAGGAATTAGGTTAAGGTATATTTTAGGCGACAGGCTAGCAATCTGTCACTACTATACCTGCCGACTCAAAACAAAAAAAAAATCATCATCATCATCATCATCAGCCTATATACGTCCCACTGCAGGGCACAGGCCTCCTCTCAGTATGAGAGGGCTTGGGCGATAGTTCCCACGCGGGCCCAGTGCGGATTGGGAACTTCACACACAACGTTGAATTACTTCGTCGCTGTGTGTAGGTTTCCTCACGATGTTTTCCTTCACCGAATAGCTCGTGATAAATATCAAATTTGATATCGCACATAAATTCCGAAAAATTCAGAGGTGCGCGCCCGGGGTTTGAACCCACGACCCTCTGCTTGAGAGGCCACAGTTCGAACCGCTGGGCTACCACGGCTTTTTAAAAAAAAAATGCTAGAAGTAAAGTAACCACAAAACGAGAGAAACTCATGGTTTTGTCTATATAGCGTTTTGTGTGCTCTGCCTACCCAATTAGGGAACACAGGATTTGTACGTGTATTTATTAATAATTCAATTAAAAATTACAAGGATTCCCGGATACTTTCCTCTGTATCACTCAGCGTGCGTGAACTATTTTGTTGCGTGTCAAGGTTGACACACGTGTCATTGGTTCGTACCTGGCATAGGATATTGATAATGCCATGTAGCTTAGCTCATGGGATTGTATTGTCCTTTGGAGATGAGCTGTGCGCCCTTTGTCGGCCGCGGATCGTGGTCCGGTCGGAAGACAAGTAGTTATGACTGAAGTTGCCGTATTGTACATACATATGCATACAATCACGCCTGTGTTCCCAAATGGGGTAGGCGAGCAAAACGTGACATAGGCGACATCATGACTATTTTACGTTTTATAGCGAACTACTTGCGCCCATGATTTCGTCTGCGTGAAATAGATAGATAGATAGATAGATTAATTTATTTCATTTTGAAAACACACATTGTACCTAATTTTCATGTCAGCACAAGGAATTCACAAAAAGATCGTCAAATTGTAAACAAAAATTAATAAAAAATAAAAATAGGCACAAATTTGCAAAAGTAAAAACATGTCAGGAATTAGATACAATTAAAAAATTAAATTAAAAAAGAATGTCGTTTTAAATATAATTAATAATAATTATGTCAGAATATCATTATATGTGAAATATGTCTAAGTCATACAAAAGGTATAGAAAAATAATGGTAATAATAATAAAACAGTAAAAATAAAAAACTTATGTCATACAAAATTGATTCACAAAAGGATCGTCAAAATGTAAATAATAATAAAATGAAAAAAACTAAAAATTAAATAAAAATGAAATAACAATCCGGATGACAGTTTTCGACTACTTTAAGTAATCTTTAACAGAATAAAGTGATTTATCCAAGAGAAGTTATAATAGTTTTTTTTCTTCTATATTTTCCAATGTTTCCTTGCTCATATTGGTCGCAGCGTGATGTTATGTAGCTTAAAACCTTTTATGACGTCCACGAAAGAAATAGAGAGGTGTTATTCTAACCCAACACCACTCGGGATTTGTCACCTAGTGAGACTTAATCTCGTTATTTTTTTGATAATAGATACGAGTAGACTAAAGTATCACGATTAAGACCCGCTAACTGATAAGTATGAGTGAGAAACACGACAGCTCAAAACATTGTGACAAGACAGTCCGTTTTTGACATGACAACGTCTTATAATTCGATGGAGCTGGCTGCACGGACGAAAAAACATGACGTATGCGGCGTTACCTCGATCTGAGGCGTCTCATTAAACCAATTACGTTGCAGAAAGTTTATCAGAATTTCAACTCCAATTCTCCTTCGATAGCTCAGTTGGTAGAGTGGTGGAGCGGTGTTTTTTTTTTTTAATGCATGCTATAAAATAATTATGTTAATTTTATTATAATATTGAATGAATATACTGTAGTAATTCATTCAAAATAAAATTAAATAAAATTAAAAATTTTCTTTTGAAAAATGGAACCATTCCATCAGTATTTTCTTATGACGTTGTCACATTCAACCATCGTCCGTAAGCCGATTTTACAGACAACCGATTTTTTTTATGTTACCTCGTCTCACGTTACGTTTTTCGTTTTAGCGAGGTACCAGGTTTCGAATAACACACGTCCATTCATAGAATGTCGTAAGATCAAAGTTAGTTATAGTTCATGAGAGATACAACTCTTTGTCCTTCTCCTGGCATAGGTGCTCTGCGGCAGTCGCCGCGAGTCACGAAGCCATTATGCTTGATGAGCACCTTTAATGGCATTTTGTCCGCATATTGCTAGTTTTGGATATTTAATCGAAGGAAACGACTTTACTTCGTAATTGCTTTTCTAGGAATTGAATTACATTCATGTGGCTCCCGATATGGGTAGCATAGATTTGTCTAGTTATTATTTAGTTAGCTTCGCTCAGGTAAATAATAGTAGGTATTCTACTGGAGATTTTTTTGAAATCTGCCTAGTAGCTTTAGCACAATTTTTTTTTCGTCGAGTTCAGAATGACACCTCTCCATTTCTCACGCAAATTTCGTAAGAGGCGACTAAGGAAATAGGTTTAGGTATATTTTAGGTGTTATACTAGCAACTTGTCACTGTTACGCCTGTTTCATCAATGTTAAAATCGAAATGCTAGAAGTGGTTCAGGTTTGAATTGTCAAATTGTCAACATTATATGACAACAAAGATACTTTCATGTTGCAACAGCCACAAACAGCGAACGAACAACACTGGCAGTGAGTGGTGATGGGTGATGGAATGCATTTTTTTTTATTTACATCAATCTAATCTCAAATTAAACTATTTAATGCACGTGGGTACTAGACAATAGATAAATGTACATAGATAAACATCCAAGACTCGAGAGCAACCATCCACCCGTATTCATGATACAAACATCTGTCTCGATCGGGAATCGAACCCGGGACCTCAAGCTTCTCAGTCAGGTATTCTAACCACTGGGCTATCCGGCCGGGCATCAAGTGACCAAACAGTTCAAGAGCTGTTGTATCGGAGCGCACCTCGTCTTTGTCCGCGTAGTGTGTAAAAGCGATTTGCGAAGCTCTTGGACTATACTCAAGGGCTGTGTGGCCAGGAAGTACGTAACTATTTATTGTAAAAACAAACAATAACAAACACAGAACAATTCAAAAGTACAAAGGCGAATATCATAATAAGTCTTCATACATACATCACCAATACATTTCCATATAGGGTAGGCAGAGCACACGAAACGCTGTGTAGACAAAACGATTACTATTTCTCGTTTCGTGGCCAGTTCTATAATATTTTTTAGCTTTTAAATTGACAGGTAACATAGTGACAGGTCGTTTAAATTATATCACAATCGATTTACTTAGTCACCTGTTACGACATCCACGAAAGAAATGGAGAGGTGTTATTCTAAACCAGACAACACGGCAACGAGTTAGTAAAAGTAAGTAAAATAATTTTAAACAAAAAAAACCGACTTCAAATTAGCTATATCCTGAAAGGAAACTTCTGTTTATGTAGATATTTGCTATAGGTCAAGTAGGTATACGTAGCTCTGAGAAATCGGTCCACCCGTTCAGAAGTTCTGAGGTAACATACATAAAAAAAAATACAGCCGAATTGAATACCTCCTTTTTTGAAGTCGGTTAAAAATAACCAAGGTCCTCATGTTTCGTGGCCCGCTTTCCACTCGTGCGCACACCGGAAGCCCCGCGTCTCGTGCACCGGAACCGCCGCCATTTCCCCCACCTGTCGCCCCGCCAACTTCCGGCCGGACACTTGACCGGCGAAGGTTCTAGATTTATTTTATTTTTCACACTCCCAAGGCTTTCAGTGACGAATAAAGTTGTGCTTTAAGCCAAGTTTAGAGTTAGTGGGGGGTGTATGTGATTACAAACTTACAGTACAAATGTACAAGTTGTTTTTTTGATCTATCAATTGGACCGAAGAAAGTACTGCGGATTATTTTAAAATGGTAGACGGATGCAACCTGCCACTATTGTACCTACCTCTTAACTTATTGTTAGTCTAAAGTACCAGCTAGAAATGGCTACAAATAGTCATGCTATGTCGTGTGCTCTGCTTACTCAATTTGTGAATGAAGGCAATCGCATGTTTGTAAATAAGTTAGATACAAATTGTACAAAAAGAAATGGTTGCCATCCTATCGACCATCACCAGTAGATGTTTACTACCTAAATGTCCGTAGTAGTCGACACTTATATTATCCACAGAAGAAACGGAGGGGTCTAATTCTAAGTCCGACCTACTAAACATCTCAAAAAACAAGTGAAGACGAAACATTTTCATCCTTCCTTTAACGGAAACCTTCGCCTCGATAGTCTTTTGTCTTCTAGAATCACAGCCCCTACGTGTCATTTGACAGCTGCTATTATTTGTAATAGCTGAAAGCGCCATTATGGGTGCGGAGCGCTTTGTGAGAGTCACGTACAAACCCTTTGATCTAGCGCGAAGTAATTGCAATTTTTGCATCTGTGCTGTGAGCTCGCGTGGCCTAATGGCGGGAGTGTCGGGCGACGACGCCGGTGATGTGCGTTCGAACCTGATTTGGCTAGTTTTTGTATTATTTGTAAATTTCAAAATAAAGGTAAAGACCCCGACCACGTAACTAGGTGCAGCTATGTAACGAAATTTCGTAGGAACTGATATCTTACTGGTTGTCAAAATGGAAAGCGGTCTTGTTAGAGTTGTAAGTCAATGCATGTAAGTAACGATTTGTTTATTTATGACCGACCCCCTACAAATGCATGTAAGTAACGATTTGTTTATTTATGACCGACCCCCTACAAAAGCCTTTACAAATAAGTAATAAATATTACCATGTGGTATCCGAATGAGAATAACAATAGTAATACATAATCTGTAAAAAAATTAATAGTCTAGTTAGCACGGTTCGTGAGATACAGCCTCGCGACAGAAGGACGAACAGCGACGACTCAGTAATAGGGTCCCGTTTTTCACTCTTTGGATACGGAACCCTACAAAGCAATAATCAGCAACATGACGAAGGTTCGATTTAAACAAAGGGGAATAAAATTTAGTCTTGGATTAATACACTGTTACCCGCTTTTTTCATATATGTATATGAAAAAAAAAACACCCCAGTAAAGGGTGACTAATTCCAAAATTTAATTTTGTTTTCGTTTGATTGAATGCACCTAAGTATACTGCCCATAAAACCACATTCACACCTTACAAAATAAACACATAAACCCTTAAACTTCCCCTGAACAAACTTCAGTAAAAAGCCGAAATCAGATGAAACTTCCACCTTCCATAAAAACGTTTCAAAACACGTCCGGACAAGTTCCCAACTCGGACGGGGGTAGTTTTTGCCCCCTCTAATAAGATACACCTGCTAGGGCAAAAAGTGTCCGGGGAGGATTAAACTATCATACGGAGGACACAACGCTTACGTCCAACCCATCTTACGTACGTCGGATGAAAACGGATACCTCTTTTTAGTTCTGAAATCCTGGTCTCTTTGATTGTGTGTAGTATACATTAGTGTTGTTTGGTGTGGGATTTGGAATAACACTTCTCCATTTCTTTCTTGGATGTCGTAAGAGGTGACTAAGGGAATAGGTTAGGGTTCAGGCGACAGGGTAGCATTGTGTCACAGTTCTAACTGCCAACTTAAAACCTAAAAAATGTGCTAGAAGTGGCGGTAAGACATAGAATAGTAATGATTTTGTCTACGTAACGATTCGTGTGGTCTGCCTACCCCATTTGGAAATACAGGCGTGATGTATGTACTATCGAACCAACTGATTCTTGACCCACCGTAGAACGTTGTCACAATAAACGTCATAAACATTTCCTTTGTCAAGCAATGCAATGTCACTATGACGTTTACTGTGAATAGGTTCTATGGTGGGTCAGGAATAAATTGGTTCGATGGTACCTATGTATGTATCAGATAGAAACTATGGTGTTGTTTTTATTATATTTGCAAGTTTTTGCGAATTAATGAACGATTTATTTGCGACCCTAAATGAAATGATGATACTCAACGAAACTCTTAGTAAGTTTTCCTAGCCTTAGAAAGCTGATTGATCTTGCAGGTTAATTCAAATCACAACTAACCTATCAAAAGTATATCTCCACAATTGTCACAAGTCGTTCAAAGAACATCACCTGCCCCTAAAAATCATAATCGACCCCATGGGGCCGCCAGGGGGCACAATCGGCCTCGTAAAACTTATGGATTTATGAGAAAAAACACGTGAGACATTGTCCATGGCGAAGGTTTTCGTGATGTGATTTATTGGATTGTGTAAGTTGATATTGAAGTTTGTAGGAATATTATGGTGTATTCCAGGTCTTAAGAATAACGATAACACAGGCCTGACGCCAGACTGACGGACAAATGGACAGACAGCGAAGTCTCAGTAATAGGTACGGAACCCTAAAAACACTTTTTACCCTTCTGAATTATCAGCACGTATGTCTATGTATTATAAATAATTAAGTACCTACGTAGCTACGAACGAACACACCCTGTGTATGTCGACGAAGTAATTCAATGCTGTGTGAAGTTCCCAATCCGCACCGGGCGGGCCCTCTAATACTGAGTGCCTGTCCCCAGCGGTGGGTTGTATTTATGTTGGATTATTATTATCATACTACCTGGTACAGAAGATTTTATTTTCGCAAGATTTGCAAATTTTCTCTCCATTTAAACCTTCCCTGGACTTCCACAAATACTTCAAGACTAAAATTAGCCAAATCAGTTCATCCGTTCTCGAGCTTTAGCGAGACTAACGAACACCACTTCATTTTTATTTATATAGATTGTCGTAGTACAAAAGTAAGGCAGTTGAAATACCTCGCAGACTCATCCACCTATAATCCAGTTATCGGTCTCATTTATCAACCTCTGCACACGTCAGCATTAATTCATTGAAAGTTTTCGAAGCCGAAGCTAATCGGGATGTAGGGAGCTAGTTTTGTTGATCGGTAAGGTGCCCATGGAAGAAATTAGGACGTGGAAATTTCCACGTGAAACACCATTTTTTCTACGTAACATCGTCATCATCAACAGCCTATATACGTCCCTGCAGGGCACAGGCCTCCTCTCAGTATGAGAGGGCTTGGGCTATAGTTCCCACGCGGGCCCAGTGTGGATTGGGAATTTCACACACAACGTTGAATTACTTCGTCGCTGTGTGTAGGTTTCCTCACGATGTTTTCCTTCACCGAATAGCTCGTGATAAATATCAATGTTAATGAATCGACCGATTAATTTGATACAACAACACTATTTTAGCTAAAAATCAAGCTTTATACTCCAGTTATTAAACATTATTCAAACAGCAATAACAATTTAGCATTTTTTCACAATATTCTGCACTATCCATTAATTATAAGGCTTGTGCACACGGCGCCACAAATCTCCCTCCGACTCGGCAATAAGCGTCAAAATACAGCAGTTAATTCTTTCGCGAGGTGGCTGGCTAACGAGCGTCCTATAAAACATGGCTTAAGGGCTGTGGGGTGGCCAAAGATAAGCGATAGCGGTAAATTTTTGAAAGCGAAATGTTTTTTGTTGTGGTTGCAAAGGTAAACAGAAAGAAAGAAATGGTATGAAAACAAGTACCTAAGTAACTAAATAAGGTTTTAGCGGATACCAAACACACACAACAATTCTTAGAGCAATCACATCCATACATTATATGTTTTTGTTTTGTTTAAAAATCAATTCTCACGTCTGCATTCCCAAGTAGGGTAGGCAGAGCACACAAAACGCTGCACATACAAAATAATAACTATTTAACGTGTCGTAGTCACTTCCAGTTTTTTTTTGTAAGTTAAAATAAATAAAAGTGTAAGGTTGCTAGCCTGTCAGCTAAAATGTACCTTAGCTATTTCCCTAATGTTTCTTACAACATCCACGGAATTGTGCGACATAGACTATACCAGTTACTGTCTAACTAGAGACGTCAAAAAGTGCTAAATAGACTCAATTCCCACCGGAAGAGCGGCGAAGGGCGGCGTAGCGGAGCGCAGTTTCAGTGTCATGAGAATTTTAACTTTATTTTCATTACAATAAGACTTATTATCGCATGAGAAACTCCAAGGAGGCGCGCGGTTGCCCGCGGATCCGCGGGATTCCGGCGAATTTCATAAACAAAGCCGTGCGACTGCGCGAGACGTCACGGAAATGCCCGAGGATGCTCGAGCAGTCGCGAGCGGCCACTGGCAATATCCCGCCCGGAGATCTTGACTTCCCGCGCATTCCAGCGACTTCTGGAGCAGTCGCGGGAATCCTCGCGGCTTCTCTACCGAGCGGGTCGCTGCGCTTCCCCGCCCTTCGCCGCTCTTCTGGTGTGAATTGAGCCATAGTCAATCTCAAGTAGCCTACAGAAAATTCATCACGTACAAATTTCACACAAACTTACATCACGTCTGTATTCCCAAAAGGGGTTAGGCAGAACACACGAAACGTTACATAGACAAAACCATGACATTCCACGTATCGTGACTACTAAACATCTAGCATACTATTTAGGTTTTTTTTGGGCACAGATTATGACAGATTACTTAACCTATTTCCTTATTCGCCTCTAACGACATTTACGTTAGAAATGGAGAGGTGTTATTCTATACCACATATCTTTCAGAATTATAGCTTGTAGTGTACCCCGGCTCTAGCTGTCCGTGAAAGTAATAAATAAGGCAAGAGACAACACCTTGTTAACTGGAAATAATTAACGACGGAAAAATAAACCGCCCCTGACCGTCTCACGCGCAGCGGAAACTCCGCTAAGCTCCAACTAGTCAGTACTGCGATACTGGCGATACTGGTAAATACACTTACACTGAAGTATTATTTAAAGAAATACATACATACATATTCTCACGCCTGTATTCCCAGGAGGGGTAGGTTCATGAATTCAAAAATCCAGTGCCATGTTTAGCAAATGCAGGGTAACCAGATGGTCACGTGATATTGTGGTGACAGGTTGCTAGCCCATCGCCCACAATACACCAACCCTTTCCCAGAGTCGACTCTTACGACACCCACGGGAAGAAAGGGGGAGGTGCTATTCTAACCCGGCACCACACGGGTAAAATAAAAATATTTATCCATAATATTTTCCAGCTAAATTAATTTAGCATTAATTAATGAATACTAAATTAATTAAAATATACTTAAATAATTAATTAATTAAGTATATTTTAGGTGACAGGCTAGCAACCTGTCACTATTGTACTTGCCACCTTAAAACAAGAAGTGGCCACGAAGTGTGAAATAGTCATCGTTTTGTTTTTGTAGCGTTTTGTGTGCTCTGCCTACCTTCCTGCCTACCCCATTTGGAATACAGGCGTGATTGTAAGTATGTGTGTGTATGTAAATTATGCCAATAAAAAATACAAATTCACCCTTCGTCTTTTCAATCTCTTAACAACGTTGATTTATAAAGGTGTATTCGCGGCTTGTTGGCGTAGCGGGCTACGGCGTAGCGCGTAGCTGTCGCGTAGAGGGTTGTTTACAAAAACACGATGACTGGCTTAAACCGCCCCGCCTGCCCTTTATTGGGCACAGTGGGCTTGTTTTGCCACGGAATGGCTGTATGCAGAAGAGTTTATAATAGTAAAACACCTGCAATTTTTTTTTTAAATTTTAACTATGATTTTGACAAATCTTTCATCGCTTTTCAGGTAATTTCTCCGTGTTATGCTTAGTTTATACGGCTCTGCTAGTGTCCCGTTTTAGCGCGTCCCGTGGTTGTTATTGCTGCTCGAGAATGCGATGCTAGGCGGTGGACTAAGAACTGGGGTACAAAACACTGGGTAATATTTTAAGACCTTTGTATTTTTTTACATGAAAATTCCGGGAAAAATCTTTACAAGGGTTTTAGACGCGTATACCCGACCACTGGTTAATGTATTTAAGGTCAATTAATTATTGTTAGTTAATATTTTTTCTGCTTCGAAAAATTAAATGATAACAAAGACAAAATAAAAAAGAGAACATAAAATAAAATGTAACTGGCAACCTGCAACTTCAACGTTACAGGATGAACAACAATTACATACCTAATTTAATTACATTATACACATAACCTCACCTCTTTTTTAAAAATCATACATACATACATACATATTCTCACGCCTGTATTCCCAAGAGGGGTAGGCAGAGCACATGAATTCAAAAATCCAGTACCACGTGTAGCAATTTCAGGGTAACCAGATGGTTAAACGTGATATTGCAGTGACAGGTTGCTAGCCCATCGCCCACAATACACTAACCCTTTCCCAGAGTCGGCTCTTACGACACCCACGGGAAGAAAGGGGGAGGTGCTATTCTAACCCGGCACCACACGTTTTTAAAATCGGTTGATAAAATCACAATGGTTCCATATCGTACGCACCTTACCCTAGAATAACAGTAAGAGATCAAGGTAAACGACCTCTACCTACTGCTAACTAGTGACCCGTACGATTACCAGGAGTTTACAGTGACCGACTCGCTAGTCGTGGCGTAAACAATTAGTAAGGAGTATTTTCGTTCACAAGTGACAAAGCCGTGGTAGCCCAGCGGTTTAACCAGTGGCCTCTCATGCAGAGGGTCGTGGGTTCGAACCCCAAGCTCCGCACTTCTGAATGTTTCATTCATGATCAATGATCATTAATTCAATGATAAAAATATTGTGTGATAACCAGCAAGCATCGAAATAATCTACATAATCTAATAATCTACCTTCTCAAACTGCGAGAAAGTCTACGCCCAGCCAATGAGATGTAATTAGGCTGGACTTATAATAAGTCTATTTGCCGTGTGGTACTGGGTTTAGAATAACACCTATACATTTCTTCCGGGGATGTCGTAAGCAGCGACTAAGGAAATCGCAATCTGTCACTGTCACAATAGTTTTATCGAACCGGGATTAGAAAGGGTTTCGAGAGTACCGTTAGCACAATTGTACTAAATAAATTATTAAATATAATTATAAACCAATATTTGATATCTTCATAAGTGTAGACCCTTATAGATAATAGAATTAATAGCTGAATATGATTTGCATATTTGAACTCTATTCTCGGTAAATACTTAACTGTCATTTTTTAAATAAAAAATTGTAATATCATATCTGACAAATCTGTCACTAACCATATTATTTCGCTTTATCAAATTGCCGTAACTGTTCAAAAATACATAAATAAAAAAATAAAAAAATATTTTAAAAACGCTAGAGGTTTAAGAAAGTAACTCTATTTGACCTTAAGTATTATCTCTTAATGCTAAAGGAAATCAATAGAAAAACGCTACATAATTTGATATTTTTTCCATGCTTTAGAAATTAATTGTACCAAAATAACAATTTACTTTATCTGCATACTCTTCCACTGACAATGTCATACCATGCATTTAGTTCAAAAATGACATATGAGCTCAATCCCTTTCTAAACGCGGTTTGATAATGCCTCTGAACTTAAAACCTAAAAAAAATGGCTAGAAGGCAAAAAAAAGTGGTCATGAAACGTGAAATAGTCATGGATTTGTCTCTGTAGTATGTGTGCCCTACGCCATTTGGGAAATCAGGCGACATGTATCTAAGTTATTATGTCGCCATTTTAAAATTTAGTAAATAGCAAAATGCTCATTTTTGAAAAGGAAAATCGCTCAAAATATATGAGAGACCTTCCTGTATCGCTCCACCCATTACGGTTGAGTTACGGGGTGATCTTGGCATCGCTGGCCGCCGCCCAAACTACCTGCGCGGTAAATAACACAATCTGGCCGCACCGGGGACTTTTTTACCCCCGAGCAAAAGGGGTGTTATAATCATGGTATGACAACGTTGTACTGGCGACATAATAGTCGGAGTATCGGGAAATTCACGCGTATATAAATCATGCCTGTATTACCAGGGTAGGCAGAGGATATCAAACGCAACAGACAAAACCATGACTGTTCCAAGTTCCATGACCGCTATGGCGTGTATGAAAAAAAAAACAAAATGGATTTTTTTTGGGGCATTTTTTTTTAACTATCATTGTCGATTGAGCTCTTGATTCTGAGTAAAAAAACTACCTATTTAAAAAAAAAAACGTACAATTTTCGCAAAAAGTCCCATGGAGAGATTTAGTATTAAAGTAAAAAAAAACTGCTCACAGGCTAGCAACCTGTCAATATTATACCTGCCAACTTATTACCTCAAAAAATGCTGAAGTGGCCACGAAACGTGAAATAGTCGTCATGGTTTTCTCTCTACGTGGGGTTCCGTGGACTTTACCTACCCCGTTTGAGAGGCGTGAAGTATGTATGCATGTTTAAAATAAAAAAAAACCACGAAACGAATCACCCCACTAACATCCGAAGTTAATTTAAACCACCTCAAACTTCCGTTAACGATTCCTTCGAGAAAAATCGCATCAAACACCTCCCTCAGACCTGAAATAAATTAAAAGTGTTCACTTAAACCTTTTTTAGGAACTTGAAAAATTAATTACTTCGCGCCAGACTAAAGAATTAACGAAAAATCGGCGTCGGAGAAAGTTATCAACTTACTTTTTCATTCCGAGTTTTAAGTGGGGTGGGAGAACGCTCGATACTTTTAGAAAGGGATACATACATCATGGTTGTATTCCTAAATTTGCAGGAAGGGTATGTAACGTTACATTAATGAGACCACGCCTAGTCTCCGTTTCGAAGGCAATTCTTTAGGTTTTTAATGTCGAGGTATACAGTGACAAGTTTCTAGCCTGTCGCCTAATTCATCATCATCATCATCAGCCTCTATACGTCCCACTGCAGGGCACAGGCCTCCTCTCAGTATGAGAGGGCTTGGGAGATAGTTCCCACGCGGGCCCAGTGCGGATTG
>BHDV01005489.1:451773-466708 GCA_005406045.1 Adoxophyes honmai | reverse complement strand
AATATCATGTTTGTAGGTGTTATAGTTTAGAAAATATGATTTTTTTTCTAAAATTTCAAAAGTTTTTTGGCTCTGGTGAACATTTCACATTTTGTGGGTTACAGCAGGTTTGCTTTTTACCGTCGTATTTTAATGATATCTACTGAAAGTTTAAAATTTCCAATGCGCGCTTTATTACTTTTCTTAGTGGTTAATGACCCTATTTGGGAACACGGACGTAATTTATAAATGTGTAGCTTAAACCGGTGGCGTATACAACAGTGGAATTACTGATAAAACCCGCTAGTAAACAATATCGCGCTCACCTTGCGTTACTGAAATATCGCCCGTGTGGTGACGGGTTTAGAACTAAACCTCATTTTCTTCTGTAGATGTTGTAAAAGGCTATTGAGGAAAATAGTTTAAGATATATTTTAGGCAACAGGTTAGCAGCGTATCACTACTGTATTCCTTTTTTATATTTTAAACCTTAAACATACGATTAAATGGTTTTCCAAAGTGAAATACTCAATGGCTTTGTCTACAACAGAAGAATGATGAACGCTTGTACCTATCTATCAAATATGCAAATATGTTTTGGGACCACGAATAGGGAAATTCACACAAAACTTTAAATTATGTGCAAGTTTCCTTATTGTGTTTTCCTGCTTTTGGTCAATATAAAATTTTATTATGTCCACAAATTCTGAAATATTCTGAGCAGTGAGCTCACGACTCTTTCCAAGAGAGGCCACTGATCAACCCGCTAGGATACCACGGCTTTCATTATACCGTTTTAATGTCGTTTTTAGAATAACACTCTCCGTCTCTTCAGTAGATGTCATAACAGGCGACTATTAAAATAGGTTTAGGTGTGCGTTAGGCGACAGGCTCTCAACCTGTCACTATTACACCTCTTTCATCTACGTTAAAATCGAAAATTATGCTACGTAAGTATGAAAGTAAGTTCTCCAAGGCTTTGACTATGTAAGTTTTCGTGTTCTGGTTACTCCATTTGGGAATACTGTAATGTTTATGTGTGTGCTATAAAAATAATTAACAAAAACAGCTCTTTTAAAAACTCTACAGCTAAGAACTATTAGCAACCTATAAAATAGTAGTTTATTGCCAAATGACGACCCGTCAATAGACGATTAACTTTATTGTATATCGCATGCGAAATTGTTCTCTTTGCGAAACCAAGCGTTCGTTAGCTCAACCTTTCCACTTGCTGTACGATCGCTATTGGAGTTAATGACGTAAGTAGATGTTTGCAACGACATGACTGTGAAGAATTTGATAAATACTATCTTAGGAAAACTAAATAACTCAGTTTTTGGGTTATCGGTATGGGGTTGGCTGGGTACACGAAACGCTATGTATACAAAACCATGGCTATTCTACGTATCTTTCTTTTCCTTGCCTTTCGTGTCTATCTCGTATTCTATCCCTATCATATCCTTTTTTTGTTTTTAAAGTTGAGAGACTGTCGCTTAAAATTAACCTGTAGGAATGGTTACTTATGGTTAACTAGCTTTCCGTCCGCGGCTTCACCCGCGTGGAATTCGGTTATATTGCGGTATAAAGCTTCTATCTTTACGTCTGCAAAATTTCAAAGCAATCGGTTCAGTAGTTACGGCGTGAACACGGAAAAAACAAACAAACAAACTCACTTTCCTATTTATAATATTAGTAAGGATTTAGGATATAAGCCTCTAATTTGCTGTATGGATTTGGATGAATGGTTGTTCAGTTCCTATGAGATATTGTGTGGGTGTCCTGTCTGGTATCCGGTTAAAAAAAAACTTCTCGTTTTATTCCGTGGACGTCGTAAGAGGCGAGTAAGGAAATAGGTTAAAGTACATTTTAGGCACTAGATAATCTAACCTATCACTATTATACCTGGCAACTTAAACCTACTAAAATATAATAGAAGTGGCTGCAAAGCGTTAAGTAGTCATAATGACGGTTTTCTCTATGTAGCGTTTCGTGTGCTCTGCCTACCCCATTAGAGACTACAGGCGTGATGTATGTACAGTCGAGTTCATAAATATATGAGCAGACAAATGCCAACTATGTAAACTTGTGCACCTTATTGTCAATGTCATAAATAGACATCGGATTATATGCACTATCAAAATGCCAAAATATGCATGCAAATATGCACTAAAAAAGGGCGAAATATGCACTAACATATGCACAATCAGGGCGAAATATGTACTAATATATGCACATTGCACGGTCAAAAAACATTTAAATTTGAATTTTCATTAATGTGGCAGTAAACAATAATATATTTTTCTAAGTTTTCTACGGCAAACTTGTGACGTTTCAACGTCAACTGACGCTACCGGGCAGGACTGAAAAATTGGCGCCATCTCTGCAGAAACCTCTTCAGGCAAAGTTTGTCCGGTGCCGTTGATAAATGCGTCAATTTTCTTGATAACCTCCAAACTAGAGATTTTACACAAAATGCATCTAATTTACCATGAGCCCTTTGTGAAAGCCAACTTGGAAGGGCGTAACTCTACATAAAACAACATGCCAAACACGAAAATATGCACTATAAATGAAAAAGTACCAAAATATGCACTATCAGTGAAAAAGTGCCAAAATATGCATTTGCATATGCAAACATGCAAATGCATATAATCCGATGTCTAGTCATAAAGGTGTACAGATATTTTTGAACCCTCAGTTTTGCTCATATATTAATGAACTCGACTGTACGCACCTATGTATGTATTATACTCTAACTTAACAAACTAAACTAGTCGACGAGTTTGAACATTTGACAGGTCGGCGTCAAGCTCGTCCATTTTAGTTAGTGAGGTTATAAAAAACACCGCTGTTTTACCCGACAAGTAAGAACATTAAGAAGTAGGTATGTTAGATTACCAGTGACATTGAAAACACACTGACAGACAAATAGTATACCCATCTATCAAGTTCAAGATACGACCTTTGCTCGATTTTGCCAAATTAACGTAAATGAGGTATAAACGCGGTGTACTCTGTAATTTTCGTTTGAGTAATAAATCAATTAAACCGGAATACAAAATTAGTGCAACAAATGTTACAATAAATTGTAGCTTCAATTAAATTGTATGTTATCCGTGTGGTGTCGAGAGAGAATAACACCTCTCCATTTCTTCCGTGGATGTCGAACGAGGCGACTAAGGAAATAGGTTAAGTATGTTTGAGGCGACAGGCTAGCAATATGTCACTATTAAAACTCTTACATCTGTTTTCAAACTTAAAGTTATGCTAGAAGTGGCTGTAAAGCATGAGGTTGGTAGTTTTATTAGTGGTTTGGTCATTTGGGAATACAGGCGTGATTGTATGTATGTATTAAATTCACTAAAGTAACCAATTATGTTTTGTGCTACTGAACATAGATTTTTTTGTCTAATTTTTTCATAACATTCTGTCTATTATCTTCTTGTATACATATTTTAGTTTGTACACTATTCGATTTCCTGTAGCAAAAGTGTAACGTGTTTAATTATAAATAAATATATAAAAATATTTTTTTTTTTTGACCTACGAAGTCGGATTTGGTTCAAGTTTAGGTTGTTTGTTACAAATGGGAAACGAGCGTGCGAACGGCCCAGCCTTGACACCCGGCTGAACCCAGCTAAGTATATGTAGGAAATAACCTTTTGACAAATTTATTACGGTCGATCTAATTGACTTGCTGGAAATATCATTGGTCGGACCATCGCTCATCACACGCGAGATCCGCTCGTGAAGTTGTCCAAGTTGATACTCACGGATATGACTAGTGTTGAAAGAGCTATACTTTGGTTTGATTTTGATCAAGTCAAGAGATTTAAGTTTACTTCTTTTGACGATTTTTGTAACTTGCTGCTGTCTGTGTGCTCGAATCAGGTCCTGTATAGATAACTTACCTTTTTTCTCGTTTATTAGTATTTTTTAAGGAATTTCTTAAGCATCTTTATGACAATTGCCAAAACAAATTTTAATTGACGAAATGCGAAAGGCGACGAAATGTCACAAGCATATTGAAGCGATCCGATACGTGTTTGTAGAGTTGAGTTGCAAACGAAATGAACTACGTAAACCTGTTTGATTAGTTGTGTCAGGAAATAACCGATGGCCTATCTCTATCTCGTACGCAAGTGGACTTGCACATTGACGTGCTAAGCCTACTAAATTAAACAATTCAACATTATTAGAACCGTTTTACTTACTCCCACTTTTACAAGATACTGGTAATACCATGTTTATCGATTCAACATCATAAGAACCCTTTTACATGCAAGACTCTAACTTTAGCACCATGTCCTAAAGCAGTGCTCGTGTGAAACTATGCTAGAGACCTTTAGGTACTTAAAAGATGGTAAACAATCTTGACATGTCTTTTTATTGAAATACACAGTCTAAAAATGAAAATCGTTACAATATACAATTCAATTATGAAAGTAAATGATTTTTTCATACCTAAATTGTAAAATGTAAAGATTTTGATTTATAAAGTGTACCTATGTTTAAATAAAAAGACACGTCAAGATTGTTTACCATCTTTTAAGTACCTAAAGGTCTCTAGTATAGTCACAAGCGCCAGCGACTGCCAGATGCGCTCCGACCCTCATAGATGATGGGCGCATTAATTTCTCGTTCACCTTATACTTAACGTTTAGGTATTTGGTCCAACCTGATTATTATAATATGATTAATCTTATCAAGTTAAAAATAAATGTTAGCGCGTCTGTTAAAGTTTACGACATTCTATTAAGAGCTTAAGTTGCTTTTTACCGAGTTTTTAATTGACTCGCAGATCAAGATCTTTTTATTTTAATACAACTAAACTAAAGATGATTTTTGACCCATTCATGGTGAAACTAAACGGTGAACTCACGTCTTTAAATTACGATTAGCACTGAGAACTGAGCGTCTAGTGTGTTCATTTCGATTGTGCAGTCGTTAACGAATTCGTTTGCGAGTTGTCGCGGAATGTATGGAGACTTGTCGACCGTGGCAGTTGTGCAAACGTTCCGCTGGCGGCGCTGTCTCGCTTTCCATACAATTTTGCGATAACTCGCAAACGAATTCGTTAACGACTGCACCATCGAAATGAACACACTAGACGCACTGGCCTGAGACATGTCTAACTATAGACTCGATGATAAAGGCGTGACTTTATTCGCTTTAGTTCACTACGGTTTTTTTTATTTATTTTTATTTAAAGGCTAAAAATGTAATAGGCGTAATAAATTACAGCAAAACAATTTAATTGACATAATGTTGACAACTCTAAGTTTTAAAATCCATAATGTTAATGAATTCCTCACGTTTTGGGCCACACCTGGCATAATCATGAAATATAAAAAGTAAATCAAAACTCCAATAATGGAAACAATATGACAAAAACTTTTAAGTCGTTTTGATAATTTATGAACATAATCTAGTTATAAATCTTAACCAGTGACTTTTATCTGATCGTTGTAGTTTAGGCAGATATTGCTAGATTTATAGCCACGAGGTTTTCGAATATTCATAAATGTTACAAAAGCTTAAAATGAGGATCCATTTTTAAACGGCCTAAAACATCGTGAACACTGCCCAGTGTTTACACGCGTCGAAAAAATATATTTTATAATGAAAAGGCGTGAAAATGGAGTCGGTTCAATGGCAACATTATTAAACATTTGTAGGCAAATTAATTAACATTAGATTATCTTGTTTTCGTACGGATGATGAGTGCGGACCGGTTGGCGCGCAGAAATGATTTTTGGATAGGGCCTTGTGTGGAGCGGTGGATGTATTTAATGACTAAAAAAACTGCGAGTGTATTAAGAAAATTCTAGTGCACGCGTACAAAGTTTCTTGTGGCGCGTTCTTCTTGGCAATCAAGGTTTTAGAAAATATTTTAGACTAGCTTTCCGATATATTGCGGTATAAAGCAAACATTCCCTGGGGAACATCATTTTTTTCCGGGATAAAAAGTATCCTATTATTTAAACCGGACTTCTATCTTTACGTGTGGAAAGCAATCGGTTCAGTAGTTACGGCGTGAAAGCGGAACAAACGAAGAAACAAACTCACTTGCCGATTTATAATAGTAGTAAGGATAGTAAGGATGTATTTAATTGTAGTGTAGTTTCATTGTAGGCGCGTAAAAGAAAGCAGCCAAAAGTTGGACTGATTTTAAACTAAAATATGCTACAACTGTAGGCAGTAGCAGCAGCTGTAGTGGCAGGCATTAATCGCGCCTGTATTCCCAAATAGGGAAGGCACAGAACACGAAACGTTGCAAAAAAACTGTGTCTATTTCACGTTCCGCAGCTATTTAAGCACAATTTTTTGTATTTTTAGAAATTAATAAAAACTATGTCAAAGAACCGTTATCAAAGAATAGGTAAAAGCTTAAAGCTATTGTTAAAAACGTAACCTTTTCCTCCACCCGTGAGACCGCCAAAAAATGGCCGATCCCATCGTAAAACATCACAAATGGCAAGTAAATAAAGTTAAAGCATTAATTAAATAATTTAAATCAATTCCGATGACTCGAGCGTCGTGTAATTATGGTTCGGTTTCACAAGTCAGTTTCGTCATCGACCACTGATTTTTGCAAAACAATCATTATACTCACGACTGTGATTTTTCTCGTTATCGGAGAGGGCATGTTGCCATGTGATCGTAGTAAGTATTGGAAGGTTGTACTAATTAAAAGAAATGTGAAATGTCTATGAAACGAAAAATTTAAATTTATTTGCTTCAAACAGAAAGTGTCAAAATAGAAGAGTTTTTGTGCCGTGATATGTTAGCCAAATGTTAAGCATGCATAATTTTTATCTTCTATTGCTATTGAAAGTAAATAAGCTACTCAAAGTTCTTGATTACGAGTATTACATTTACTATGGTAAACGGTCCAAAATTGGTCCCATTGGCACGAAACCAGGATCTGATGGTGGAATCTTGGAGAAATCGAGGGAACTCTTCAAATTTTATATGGAGGTGTACGGCGTTATCGGTAATTTGTTGATGAAATCAAGAATTTACATTCAGTAGGTAAACAGAATACTTTCAAAATATTGCTAATTTAAAGTCGTTTTTTTTTGTTTAAAATTATTAGGTGTTAAGTTAAGAGGTAGGTACAAGAGTGACACGGTTGCTAGCCTGTCGCCTATAATATACCTGAAATTCGTTAGTCGCCTTCGACATCAACAGAAATAATGGAGAGGTGTTATGCTAAGGCGCAGCGCAGACGACAGTGTTTTGTGCGATCGAGTCTGCGCAGCAATAAATCCTCTGAATGGCGCGCTGACAGTTCTACGAAACTCTGAAATGGAAATTCCTGGAAACTGTCACCGCGCCATTCAGAGAATTTATTGCTCCACAGACTCGATCGCACAAAACACTGGCGTCTGCGCTGCGCCTAAAGTAGACACCAAACGGCAAAATAAATGCCTATAATCTACAAGTAAGTACACAGAGGAGGTCAGAGGTGTAACTCACTAATTTCACAATGATCGTTTAATCCGATAAATCTGACGCATGCGGCATCTGGACATTGCGTGCGGCGGCAGTGCGTCATCGGAAGCTGCGTCACTGGTCGAGGTCTCAAATAAGATTACTATCACATGAGGCATGCGCATAGATAGCTATGTTGGTAACCAGTAGCGACCAGTTTTCTTCAAAATCAAAACTGCGTAAACGATTTGTATGCGGAATTTTAACAGCCTGTTTCCTTGGTCGGTATTTTAGGCGACAGGCTAGCAACCTGTCACTATTATACCTGCTAACTTAAAACCTGGCCGATTGTGCCACTACCGCTCTGTTTAGAACAGGACATGATTAGCGTAAAAAACCTGCGTCCAACGCGTTGCTTTGGCCATTGGATGAATGTTTCAATAACCTGTTTTTTTTTAACCTGTCCCTGCAATATCACGTTTATCCATCTGGTTACCCTGAGATTGCTTAACGTGGCACTGAATTTTTGAATTCACGTGCTCTGCCTACCCCTCTTGGGAATACAGGCGTGAGAATATGTATGTATGTCTTTTTTTCTTTTTTTTTAATAATTACCTAGTACTATTTGGAAAAAGGCTTTCTGCCAAGTTTTTGCGATGCTTCTTGGCAATCATGGGTTACACAGCGATGTTAGACTCGAAAATGAGGTGTAAAAGTACTCTTAAGGGCCTATTTGCATAAATAAAGTTTTAAATTTCAAAATTTGCGAACTGTCTTCCATAATAGTCAGACTTAAAATCTTGCCAACTTTATTGCCGACCACTTTATCAGTACCGGTGATCCATCCACTCATGCGCATTCCTTATAAAAATCACTATAACGTTTATCGCGATCGAGAAAGTGGAGTCTCAGGTCAAGGCCGCGAGCGACCGGTTTGAAAATGAAAGTCATTACAAGTCCGCTTTTTATGAGATAATAAGTGAGTTGACGCATTCTATTACTAGAAGTGTGAGTTATCATTTACGTAATAGGTGTTAAATTGTTCATTGAGCTTTTGATTCATTGAGACGTCTATTTACCTATTAGATACATTTACATACATATTCTCACGCCTGTATTCCCAAGAGGGGTAGGCAGGGCACGTGAATTCAAATATCCAGTGCCACGTTTAGCAATTTCAGGGTAACCAGATGATTAAACGGGATATTGCAGTGACAGGTTGCTAGCCCATCGCCCACAATACACTAACCCTTTCCCAGAGTCGACTCTTACTATCCTATTCCTATTAGATTATTTACATTAAAAAAATGTTCTCGTAAGATATCGGGTATATATTAAAACTTCTCCATTACTTTCATAGATGTCGTACCAGGCGATCAAGGTATGCTTAAGGCGACAGGCTAGCAACCTATCACTATGATTCCTATTTCATCAATGCTTCAATCTAAAATTATGCCAAAAGTGGCTACGAAACCTGAAATAGTCGTGGTTTTGCCTATATGTATAACGTTTGGCTCTGCCTACCCCATTTGAGAATACAGGCAAGATGTATGTGTATGATGATGTATCCGTACCAATATATAAATGTGAAAGTGTGTTTGTTTGTTTGTTTGTCCGTCTTTCACGGCTAAACGGAGCGATGGATTGACGTGATTTTTAGGTAGAGATAGTTTAAGGCATGGAGAGTGACATAGGCTACATTTTGTCTCTTCAAAACCCCCCATTTCCCTAAAGTGAGCAGTGGAAGTTTTCAATGTAGAAAGCTATATAATTGGTATGTGTGCTATCTCTTCTGTGATACCCCGAATTTAACGCGAGCGGAGCCGCGGGCAAAAGCTAGTGTAATAATATTTATACAAACAGTGACAGGTTGCTAGCCTGTCCCCCAAAAATATAAAGCCTAACCTATAGTAAATACCACACTTCTCTTTATTAACGCTCCATTCCAATTTGACGATCACTTACACAATTAAAATGTCATCTATAATTACTTAGAAGTCTTATAAGAAACCGCTAATACCGCCGTAGTGTCTCTCTCAGTTTGAACAAGAAGCGAATGACGCGAGTAATAGCTCGTCGAACTCGAATACTTAGCGTCTACTGTAATCAAAACGATCATGGATTCGATAACGATTTCGTTTGCGAATTTACGCGAAATTGTATGGAGACGTGTTGACCGCGGCAGTTGTGAACAATGAACTTATCTAAAATACATAAATTAGCCTAAATAAATAAATAATAATAACTTAAAAATGTGCATGCTACTTCCATGCCAAATAGCGCCAAACCGGCCGCACTCAGCATAATATTGCGGCAAGCCGCAACGCTGATTTTCAGTGCGACCCCGACTAGACGCTCTTGTCTGTAGCTGAGCGACAAATATTGGAGGTAACACTTATTTCTCGCTACTCGCTTACGCATTTATCGCTTGTTGTAAGCAGTGGGACAAGTACCTAACGACATAAGAGCTTTTAACCTAACATTAGTCAATGTGACTATTGTGGAACCACACTTATTTTAGGTAGGACGGCTTTGCAAATGTCTGCGGTTAAAAGTTCACGTGTCAAGTCACGGATGTTAGATCTCAATCGGAGTGGACTGCGCTCGCGCCGGTACCGTCAGCATAAAAAAATAAACACAATTTCAGTGAAAATAATCTATATAAATGTCATGCATGTCCCTAATGGGGGAGAATTTTTGTTTGCCATTTAACTTATAATATTTTTTATTGTTTACTTATACTTTTGTGAATTTATTATATTTTAACATTTCAAAATTATACATATTACCTATACAAATATTATTAAAATTATATAAATTATACACACCTTTCCGCCCGCGGCTTCGCCCGCGTGGAACTATGTTTTACTAGCTTCTGCCCGCGGCTTCGCACGCGTTAAATTCGGGCTAACACAGAAGAGATTTCGGAATTATTATTAGGAAGCGCCCGCCAGAATAGCCAGCCGACATTAGATTTTTTCCTACTTTCTCGACACTTATCGTCATATTTTGGAAAATTCAAACAAAATCTTTATAAATTGTAGCCTATGTGCTATTCTGATGTATAAGCTACATTACTGTAAAGTTTCATGAAAATCCATTCAGTAGTTTTTGCGTGAAGGAGTAACAAACATCCATCCATCCATCCATCCATACATCCATCCATCCATACTCACAAACTTTCACGTTTATTTATAATATATTAGTAAGATTGCGGTATAAAGCAGTAAAGTAAGGATTTTCAAAATAAAATAAAGATCTATCTATCTATCAACTTAATATGTAGTGTATAACATACATAGACACAACCATTACCATTTAACCGTTCCGTGGCTACTTCTTGATTTTTTTCAGGGTAGTAGGCATAATAGTACGCTAAATCCATTCAGTATCTACGTAAAAAACTATAGACAACTCCTCCAGTTTTTTTATGCCACCAGTATATGTCGCCGCTGCCCCGTGGCCCGTGTGTCAGTGCGCACCCGGTTGCACCACTCGCTGCCGTACATCTTGCACTTGCTCGCAAATGTCAGAGTACCTCATCTTCAATGTTGTGTTTACCTCCAACTGATTGTAATGGGTGTAATACATAAATGAAAAGGACAAAGAAAAAAAAAAGAAAAAAAACCTTTAGTTGTAATTATCTTTAAGAGTTGCTAGTCTAACCATTGTGTCTTTTCGCGGAGCGCCTAGTTTTAAAATCTTAAATTAAAATTTGTAAACAATTATCAAGGTACGGACTACGAGTCCGTAGATGTAAAACTTACTTAAAAAAAAGTGTAATACATACATCACGCCACGCCAGTAGGCTTACCACGGCAACACGCTCTAGTCGCGACGCGCGCGTGAAAGTCTACCTGTCACTTTCTTACGTTTCTAGTTAGACAGTGACAGGTATTGTCTATGTCGCGCGTATCTCTACTGGCGCCCTGTCGTGCTAAGGGGACTGTATTCCCAAATGAGATAGGTAAAGCATACGAAACTCTACGTAAACCATGACTTCTTGCTTTTTTTAGGTTATGAGTTGGCAGGTATAATAGTGACGGGTTGCTAGCCTGTCGCCAATAGCATAACTAACCTAACCTAAACCTATTGCTTTAGTCGCCTCTTATGACATACATACATACATACATACCGTCACGCCTCTTTCCCACAGGGGTAGGCAGAGACCACTTTGTTCCACTCGCTACGATCCTGACATACCTCTTTTGCTTCATCCACATTCATTAGTTTCTTCATACATGCTCGTCGATTTCGGGTACTCTTGACCTGACCTGTTTCTAAAACGTCCGCGATTTGGTCACGGAACGTCCGTCTAGGTCTTCCCCTCCCAACACATCCATTCACACTTCCAGCATAGATCTGTTTAGTCAATCTTCTTTCATCCATCCTCTCTACATGACCAAACCAGCTAAGCATACTTTTTTCTATTCTAGTCACTACATCTACTTTCACGCCAACTCTTTCCCTTATCACACTATTTCGTATTCTGTCTTTCAGTGTTACACCTTCCATACTTCTTAACGCTCTCATTTCTACCGCATTTATTCTACTTTTATGCTTCGTTTGCCATACCCAACTTTCGCTACCGTACATTAGTGTTGGAACGAGCACCCCTCTGTGGACAGCCAGACGCGCCTTTTTCGACACCTTCTCGCTGCTCACAAAGGCGCGCAGCGCTCCATTGACCATATTCGCTGCATTCACTCTTCTTTCAATATCAGTTTCACACTTCCCATCTTTCGTAAAAGCCTCTTATGACACCCGGAACAAATGGAGAGGTTAAATATTCTAAACCCGACACCGCACTGTTGCCTAAAATATACCATAACTTATTTTCCTTAGTCACTTTTTATGACAACTCCGGAAAAACTGAAAAAGTGATGGAGTGAAAAATTGTATTTGTTGATTGAAATCTTGACACAAAGTTATGAAATTTCAGAAGCGGGAAGCAATATTTAGTTTTAAATGGCGGTAGCGAGTGTATCAATGACACAATCGTGTCGTAGTCGTTACGTGGCAGAGACAATAGACAGTGACATATAGACGCTCTCTCTGACTCGGTGTAGAGAACAATGCATCCAATAAAGTATCATGATTATAGACGTTATACAACTATGACATGAATTGTAGTTATATTGTTGCGAAAATGCGGCATTCCAATGCTTCATCAATGTGTCATTAAAATTTTAGAATAGATAGAGTGTCCCAGAACTTACCGTCAAGCCGAAACGTGGTGACGGGATTGATCGTGAGAAAGAAAAAAAAGTGGAAAGAAAATGATCCCTCATTTTCTTGTGATCATATGAGAAAAATCATAAAAAAATCGGTTTCAAAAGTATGGCCATTTTTAGAAAAAAAAATTGGTCAAACTGTAACCATTTTTCGATTGTCGTGGTTATTTTTTAATATTTTTGTTCATTTAAACTTTAGAGCTAAGTATAACCCTCAGTATCATATCTGAATGAAAGTCACAAATAATGACTAGATTCCTAAGTTTCCTAGAGTTAAGGCCAATTTGTTAAATTTTGAATTAAACGTTTTCAGAACTTGACGACTTTAAAAGATCCTCCTTTAAAAAAAAAAATCCAGTCAACATCCCTATTATAAATGTTTTTTTTTTTAATAAAACACCATTTTGATACATACCATCCATGTTGAGATCTCAAGCTTTGTAGCCAAGCTTTTATTTTAATCAATCATTCATATTTTACACAATGTACGAATAAACATTAAAGATATAGAAATCTATGTTAATGCATAATAAGTTCGCAAATTACGAGCTCGCTCATCAAGAAGCAACTATAATAACAATTCTCGATCTTTTTTCGCTGGACTACCTACTTGTTATAAACAAAACCAGTTAAATAAAAGCCAGTCTAATTAATATGTAAAAATATTTAACGGACTGCATAGTTTGTCCGCCAAGCCTTAGGCTGACTGTCCACCGGAGCACAGCGAGGCAGCGGAGCGGTGAGCGAGATAAATCCACCAATAGAATTGAATCCAGTTCATAAGGCTCAACTCACACCAGAAGAGCAGCGAAGGGCGGCGAAGCGGAGCGCAGTTTCAGTATCATGACAATTTTAACTTTATTCTCATTACGATAAGACTTATTATCGCATGAGAAACTCCAACGAGGCGCGCGGATGCCCGCGGATCCGCGGGAATTCCGGCGAATTCCATAAACGAACCCGTGCAACTGCGTGAGAAGTCGCAGGAATGCCCGGGGATGCTCGAGCAGTATCGAGCGGCCGCTGGCAATATCCCGCCCAATTCCCACGCATTCCAGCGACTTGTCGAGCAGTCACGGGAATCCTCGCGCCTTCTCTACCGAGCGGGTCGCTGCGCTTCGCCGCCCTTCGCCGCTCTTCTGGTGTGAATTGAGCCTAATGTAGTTATCTGTTCCTTTATTCCATTAAATAATAAATTATGTAGGAAATGGGCTATACTTAACAATATTGACAATTTCATGTAACTCTTCTTATCTAACTTTTAAAATTAACAATAAATGTATCAACAGAAGAGGAGCGGAGATTGTATGCAATTCTATTGGTGGATTTTTATCTCGCTCACCGCTCCGCTGCCTCGCTCTGCTCCGGTGGACAGGTAGCCTTATAAATTCCATTTTGACAAAACAAGATGAATGCAGAAGATCGCCAGAAACTGTATTAATGAGCGCCGGAGGTTTATGAGGTCTTGCATAACGCCGGCCAAGGCTGTGGGCGAGCTTGAGATTTATTATTGATACCTTGATTTACGTACTTTTTGACTTATTCTTCAAATTACAAAAATGAATGAAACATTTCTTCGAAGACGCAATGCCTTCTTGCCAAGTTTCCTGTGTAGATTTCTGTATACATACATGTTCTCACGCCTGTATTCCCAAAAGGCAAAGCACATGAATTCAAAAATCCAGTGCCACGTTTAGCAATTTCAGGGTAACCAGATGGTTAAACGTGATATCGCAGTGACAGGTCGCTAGCCCATTAATACTCTATCCCTTTCCCAGAGTCGATCTCTTACGACACCCACGGGAAGAAAGGGGGAGGTGCTATTCTAACCCGGCACCACACAGGGATTTTTGTTTTATATTAAAACTTTGTAAATGCTTGCTTCACAGTTAGTATTTATACATATTTATAATGTTGAGGGTCCAATGACCCTTTTTAATTGCACGTCATTAATTTCGATACCTACCGGTAGCTGAGCTAATAAAATAATTTGACCCAACCGGTTTTTTGGTGTTCTGTAACCAAAGGGTAAAAACGAGATCCTGTCGCTGTGACTTCGCTGTCTGTCCGTCTCTTTGCCTGGCATTTCATAAACTGGGATAGACAGTGGTTTACAGATTAACACAGCGGTTCTTAATCTTTTTGCCTGGCGACCCACAATTCGAAAATATTAGAAGCCCGCGACCCAATTAAAAATGAAAAACAAATGAATGCAGTGATTGCGGTTGATTGTTCAAAAAGTCTTATGAGTCCTGCGACCCATCTCGACATGTCCCGCGACCCAA
>BHDV01005489.1:438421-451754 GCA_005406045.1 Adoxophyes honmai | reverse complement strand
TTGGGTCGCGACCCGAGGTTAAGAAAGGGTAGGCAGAGCTCACGAAACGCCACTACATAGATAAAACCACGATTATTCTCATTTCATGGAAACTCCAACCATAATATTTGTTGTAAGTATAGAGGTATAATAGTGACAGGTTGCTGCTTGTCATTTACAATATACCTACCTGAACATATACTTAGCCGCCTTTTAAGACTTCCACGGAAGAAATAGACCGGCGTCATCATAGAAAATGTGTGTTTCAACTACTTCAACGGCTGCATAAACTTGAATAAAGAGTTGGTTTGGGATATTTTTTGATGTAAGAGCGCATTGGACTTGTTTTTGTAATTTTTAATAGAAATAAAGAAATATTACAGTTGACTGTACAAATCTGATTTGACCGGTTTTATGGCGCTTATAAAACGTAAAGAAATAATCGAACTGGTAGTGTTGGGTACTCTTTTTGTTTTTCAATGCAATTACCAAATTGAGGATGGCATTTGATCAGTTGATAATATTATAATAAATAAACTTTTATAGTAGGAGGTTTAAAATACAACTTATATCGTCGGAAAAATAAAACCCTTGTATGTATATCTGACTTTAGATTTATATGAAGATGCTTCATCTTAAATTAACATAAAAATGTTATTGAATTTAATACGGTAGAGACGTATAAAGCAATTAAAAAAAGTTTCCCGTATGGTGTAGGGATTAGAATAACATCGCTCCTTTTCTTCCATGGATCTCGTAAGCGACAACTAAGTAGATACTAGACTAAGGTATATTTTGAACGATAGGCTACCAACCTGTCACAATAGGGATGAAGACAGGGTTAAAAATATATCATTCTGACTAGTCCGTAAGTTAGATTGTGGAAAAAATTAGACACATATTTTTTAGTTTATCAAATAATTAAACACCGACAAAGGTACAGATCATCAAACTTCCTGAGTGGGGGCTCGTGACGTCACGTTTGAGTAACAATCAGTACAATTTTTACTTTTAATTTAAACTTTTAGGCTCTGTATTATCGTAATTTTTCGTTTGTCAAATAAAAGAAAAAATATACATACATACATACTTTTTCTCACGCCTGTATTCCCAAGAGGGGTAGGCAGAGCACGTGGATTTTTGAATCCAGTGCCACGTTTAGCAATTTCAGGGTATCCAGATGGTTAAACGTGACATTGCAGTGACAGGTTGCTAGCCCATCGCCCACAATACACCAACCCTTTCCCAGAGTCGACTCTTACGACACCCACGGGAAGAGAGGGGGAGGTGCTATTCTAACCCGGCACCACACGGGGAATAAAATATATGGGTACAATATTTTTTCGTAGTCTATCTGACGGACTAAATGGTTTTTTCTAGCCATCTAGCCTAATCCTACCTTTTAAGTTAAAATTAAAATAATTGTGGACGAATGGACGAATTGTGAAATAGTAATGATTTTGTCTACGTAACGTTCCGTGTGCTTTTTTTGGGAATACAGGGGTGATATATTATATGTATCTAATGTAGGTATCAAAAATGTTTTATCATTTTTTTTTGTGATATAATATTCATATTGGTCGCCGTTTATTGTATAATGTTATTATAAACTAGATCTAGCACCGACTATGAATAATATTTGCCTTTAAATGCTGTCTCTGTATAACTTAGTATCTTTAATTTAGGTAAATCATGTTACTAGCATAATTTTAGCATTAATATAGGCTTTAATGACACCTGAATAACACTAGTTAGCAAGTCTAGCACGTTAACTATAAACATAAAAAGATCGTAAAACTCACTGATAATGAAAAAAAAAAACACTCACGTCTTTTCACCGAGACCAGCTCGACATGTTTCGGGCCAATATTATAATGTTTACGTAATCTAAGTTACATTTGAGAGAATCCTGTTGTATGTAATTAGTTCTTGCAGTATGTCTCAAGTTTCATGATACGAATAGCAGTGTTAATGTGTCAGGGTTCCATCTGGTGTCCCATACCAAGTTATCTTGGTAATGATTGACTATGTAAGACTAAGACGTGTTAAGATTTCAACGTAAAGAAACTGCCTGAATACGTCCCACTGCCGGGCACAAACCTCCTCTCTGCATGAAAATGCATACGCACTGTTGTTCGGTCCCGCTGGCCCAGTGCGGATCGGGAACTACATACACTACATCACATACATACATACGTAAAATAGTGACAGGTTGCTAGCCTGTCGCCTAAAAAGTACCAAAACCTATAAGTATCCTTAGTCGCCACTTACGATATCCACGGAAGTGTTATTCTAATCCCAACAATACACGGACGGGCTTCAGGTGATCATAATACCGGGAAAGCCCACTCCACAGTTCACATACTGACCGTTGGCAAGACCTTGTAAAAGGTCTGCTAGCACGTAACGGTAGAAAGATATAGCAGTTTTTTTACGCTGCCCCTGCGGAGACGATAGACTATCCGCGACGGACTTTTTAGTCTGTGAAAATAGAACCTATGGAATTATATGCAGTAAGGCATACGACGCGCAAAAAGTCCGGCGCACAATGCATACAATCCACGCAGACTTTTTGTGCGGCGTAGACTTGATCGCACAAAAGGTCTGTCGTCTGCGCTGCCCCTAAACATGTTTGGAAGTGGATCTTCTGTACGTACTACTATTATTTACTCTGTGGTAATAGCTCATAGTTCACATTCACATAGGAATATCTGTGATCTATTAAACATATAAGTCAACAAGAAATCCTTAAGTTATCTGATGTAGTGCAAATGGCACACTTGAATTAGGAAGATAAGTCGTATAAGGTTACGTTAATTTTGTAAGTGGCAGAAGAAGGGTAATTTGAACATTCTAAATATTAGGCTAAGAATATATGACTGTAGTTGGCGCAGTTTTGTATGTAGCTTGCATGTACATAATCTTAATTGTATGTGAATTGACATACGCCCGCAAGATACTTCCCGTGTAGTATCGGTTTAGAATAGCACCTGCCTCTTTCTTCCCGTGGGTGTTGTAATAGACTCTGGGAAAGGGTTAGTGTATTATGGGCAATGGGTACAACCTGTCACTGCAATTCACGTTACACTGATTACACTGAAATTCCTAAACGTGGCGCAGGATATTTGAATTCACGTTCTTTGCCTACATATCTAGACAATACAGGCGTGAGTATATGTATGTATGTATGTATGTAAAAATACGTGTAATGTCACAGTCTCATCTCAAAAATGGAAAAACCTTAAATTGGCGGGTTCCCTTGAACCAATTCCTGCGTCGTGGCGTAACGCATGCGTCAGGATGCGCTGGTGATAAATTACTCATCTCATGCGCGCGCGCTGCCGGGAGCACTTGCGTAAGGGCATTCTGATCGTCTAGTGTATTGAAAACGATGATGAACTCGATTTCGTTTGCCAATTAACGCGGAATTGTATGGAGAAGTTTAGTGTCGACCGCGGCAGTTTTGCAAACGTTCCGCTGGCGGCGCTGTCTCAGTTTCCATATAATTTTGCGATAACTCGCAAACGAAATCATTATCGACTGCATGATCGATTTGAACACACTAGATGTACTGATGAGCGGGCTTCTGATGAGGTGTCCTTTAGTTGATTAAGGTCTTGTTCAACAAGAAAGTAATGAGGCTTCGTCAATACTTAATTAGCACATTTTTAGACGTTGTAGTTTGCGATTTTGTTTTAAGGGTAAAGGAATTTTAATGAGTTTAATTTGTGGGAAGATAAGAATGAAATATTGCGTTTCGGAGTCCCCGGCGAGTTAAATGGCAAGAGTTTTTCTATTGGTGGTTGCGCATCGAGTTCCAGGAAAGCCTACGTGAACTTACCTTTAGATAAGGCTTGTTTTAGGCGACAGGCTAGCCATATGTTACCACTAAACCATTTTTGACTCTTTTTAATCTAACATACATACATTAACATACTTACTTTTAGACAAGGCATGTTTTAGGCGACAGGCTAGCCATATGTCACCACTATACCATTTTTGACTTTTTTTAATCTAAAATATGCTAAAAGCAGAATAGTCATGGTTTTATATATGTAACGTTTATGTGCTCAACCTACCCAATTAAAAAAAAAAAAGAAAAAGGTTTTTTTTAAGGTCGCCCAACCATTTTCGAAAATCCTTACTAGTCCTTACTAATATTATAAGTCGGAAAGTGAGTTTCTTTGTTTGTTTGTTCCGCTTTCACGCCGTAACTACTGAACCGATTGCTTTGAAATTTTGCAGACGTAAAGTTCAAGTTAAGCCCGGATAAAATAATGGGGTACTTTTTATCCCGGAAAAAAATTATATTCCCAAGGGAAAACAAAAATATAGTTTGTTTGATAGATAGATTGGAGATGGCACTGTGTATCGTTTAAAACAAGGTAAAATTGTTGTGCTATATACCGAATTCCACGCGGCGAAGCCGCGGGCGGAAAACTAGTTACAAAATAATCTTCAAAATTTTGGTATTCCCAACATTCTCTTGCAAATCTCGCCGAAAGAAATTTGATACTCGAATAAAATTCTGATGTCGCAAACCACCTGTCCCATAATTTGGCCCAAACCGTGTCAGTCGCCCACGATCCTGTCGCAAGCGCAGGCTTATGAGGTGCCGGGAGACTTGGGATCTTAGATGGCAAGATCTTGAGTAAAAATTAGTGATAACCCCTTTTTTAGGGTTCCGTATCCAAAGGGTAAAACGGGACCCTATTACTGAGACTTCGCTGTGTGTCCGTCTGTCACCAGGCTGTATCTCACGAACCGTGACAGCTAGAGTGTTGAAATTTACCACAGACGATGTATTTCTGTTGCCGCTATAACAACTAACACTAAAATCAAAATAATAATAATAATTAAGAGGACTACTTAAAAAACACGTGTTTTTTTTTGCTGTTTTTGGTACGGAACCCTTCGTGCGGGAGTTCAACTCGCACTTGGCCGGTTTTTTGTGTGACGAATTTCCTCTTTTTCCTCTTAGGTCAAAGTGTTGAGTAAAATTGAGTCATAACCCTGTTTTGTGATTCTCTACTTTTTCCTCAGTGTTGATCTAAAACAGGATGTTAATGATAATGACTCTGCCAATTCGTTAGTGCCATCACTTTATTCATCATAAATTTAAGGGTTTAATGAAAATACTAAAGCTGCATTTATCACTAAATCTTTAGTCTGACAGTTTTAGCAAGAGTGTTGCCAACATAAAAATCAAAAGCTTTCTAAATAGAAAAAAAATACACAACCCATTTGGAAATATAGGAATGATTGTTAACTGTGCAATGGGTGATACAACACTCCTGTATTCCGCGGGTTTAAATAAAAAAAAAAAACAAGACGACCTCATGATTCGTAGCCACCTTTACTAAATTTTGGATTAGGTAGATAAGAGTCTGGAATAATAGTGACAGGTTGCTAGTTTGTCGCCTGAAGCATAACTTTGTTAACTCCTTAATATACTCTTACAACATTTACGGAAATGGACAATAAGGTGTTATTATAAGCCCATTGCCACGCGGGGATGTAGGTACTTGAGAAAGTTGTAAATTTTAGATTTTTCCAGTCTTTGAAGTTTGGCTACAAATACAGCCTCTTTGAATTAACCCTATAAACTAGGAGCCACTTCAAACATAAATAAGGCCTTACTTTTAGTAAAAAAAAGGGATCCACTCACAGCTATATTAAACATGTCTCAACACGTCGAGCTTGTCTCAACACAAAGTAGGTAGTGAGTATCTGAGTATCTGCTTTACTTCAGATGCCAATTTACCAAATCAATCAACCAATTTTCCACGGGGTTTCTCAACCCCACCGGACTTGTCGCGTCGAACCTTAAAGAAGATCTTTGAAGATCTAAGTTCAAATGTCAACACGCGTCCTTGCGGTGCGCGGGCGCGTATAAATACCGCGTCCCGCCAACAGATGGCATCAGTCGCTCATTCGCCTCTCAAGACGACAGGACCACCAAACACTATCCAAAAATGAAATCGGTACGTGTACAATTATCGATTTCTTTTCGATTCGAGTCGCAATTGGGTTTATATTCAGTGTAGATGGGCTATTAATCTTATTTGACATTGCTATCTTAACTTGGGGCTTATTAGTGTCGTGTTTCATTCAGTAAATTCTTCTAAAGTTCGATAAACTTGCTTTAATAGGTACTAAACAACCGAAGATAAAAGCCATGCATTATTTAACCTCCTGGATCCTGGAGATACTTATTTTGCCAAAACTATAATTTTTTCCATAAACTGTATTAAGTACATACCCCTTACTGTTGGAAAATTAATAAAAAAAATCCTGGAGTTTTCCCTTCGATTTTTCACTATGTCCTCAGACGAGTACACAAGGACTTTGACCTCACTCGAGAACAGTATTAACTAAATCAAAATACTAGAAAAATCAACTTTATTTGCGTATAAACTCATAAAAACTCCTGATTTGTACTTCCTCCGATTAATTAAGTACCACATAAATCGCAATATCACAAAGAATTAACATTACTTATGTACAAAATACATTTTTATACTGATTATACACTGGTTTACAATGGTAACAGAATCTTTTGTTAAAAATAGTAACAAAAACGAACTTTAATATATAATTTGCACTAGACGCACTAGTACAAACATAAAAACTTGTATATAAAAATAAATCACTTCACTTGGATGAAATCTGGGTACACTGAAATCTGAGTATTGTTCATGACCCAGATTTGATCCTATATCCTAAAAATTACAATTGTTACAATTTCACTAAACCTAACATTTTTTTCGGACTTAATCTAAAGTAAACGTTTTGTTTTAATTCAGTTTTTAACTTGTAGAACAGGTGGTGAAAAAAATGGACTGGGAATATCTTCATTGTCTAAATCGTGTGCGAAACTTGAACAAGTAGCTGCTGATGCAACGCTTATTTCGCTTCTTATGCTTGGACTCTTGGACGTGATCCCCCTCTATTTCTATCTCTAATGCAGGACTAGGAACCGCCGAAGTTATTTCTTTCGATATATTTTGTAGATTTCAAAGATGTCATCATCGTCGTTTTCTGATTCAGATGAAGTAGAATCATGGCATTCTAACTTTAGAATGATGAATGATACTTAGTTGTCACATAAACATTTTCGCCTTCGGAAAGGCCGTCGGATTCATCGAAATTAAGCAACTCCTCTATTTCACAGTCCTTCAAGCCTGAAAATTGAAATTAAAACATAATTAATTTTTACGAAAGATAAAATAACTGACAGCGTTAAGACCCTTTGTACTCGTACGAGAACATAAAAAAAACTAATCCGTCCTCTTGTACTCGCACGAGTACATTAACTTCAGAGATACATAAAACATTTTTTTTCCAATTACATGCAAGAAATGCACTTACTAACGTATGAAATATACCAAAAGTGTACTAATAAAAACAAAACAAAAATATATAATTAACAATCCATTGAGATAACTTTAGATTTACTTACCGCGAGGCATGGTGTGGCTGGCAGTGTCCGATGTCAAAGCCGCACTGATCGCTGATTGGGCGTTTGTGACTCGGTGTTTATTTTTTTATGTTGACAAGTGCGTTCGGAAACGTACTATGCGTGTAAACTTGTTAAGACGGTTTGACATTAGACTTCAGATTTTTTTTAATGTTATGTCCTCATGTGAGGACCGGGGGATCCAGGAGGTTATAGTAGACCTCAAAAATATTGTATTTTCGTGGTTAAACAAATTAACTTTCATAAGCTCGTGTCAAAGTTTTTTTTAACAAAGGGAGATGGATTAAAATATACTGTAAGCGACAGGCTAGCAACAAATCACTACAACACTTTTATTTTATCATTAACATCAAACTGTTAACAGTGGTTCCGAAGCCAGAGGTGGTCATGAATTAGTTTTGACGTTTCAAATATTTCTATCTAACGTACTTGTTAGTAGTGACGTTTATGTACCATCGCGAACCGGGATTGTTGAGCCACTTTCCTATGTTTGTAACTCTGTAATGCTAATGCAATAGCTAACATCTAGTCGGTAACATCGGTCATTGATTACGCGTCTAAATTGCGAACAGTGGCATGTGGCTCAACAATCCCGGTAAGACTGTACACATTTTCATCTACAGCTTTTTGTTTTCCAGTTCATCGTTCTCGCCCTTTGCGTCGCTCTCGCCGTGGCTGCCCCTGCGCAGAACCCCGACGGTGACGCGCAAGTGCTCCGATATGACTCCGAAAACATCGGCGTCGATGGCTTCAAATTCTTGTAAGTATAACAACACAACAACAACAGGAATGTTACACCAACAACAATATTACAGAGACAACAGTCAAATAGGCTTTCCTGCTGTTTGCTGTCCGGTGGACGTTTATTCTATGAACTTCAAAACATGACTGTTGTCTCGTTTCCCATGATAATGTTGCTCATTAAATAGTCTCGTTATTTTTACATGACCGATTCGAAGGGTTATTTATCCATTTCAGATTATACGTTACTATCGAATTATTGTGACAACAATCTCTGGTGTGTAGAAAATCAATAGGTTTGGCTAATATTTCATTTTAAATTGGTGATAGATACATGGTTTGATCATAGATAAATGACTACATTTAACAACATTTTCACTCTATCTTTGTTGTTAAACATGGGTCACTTACTCGTATTACAATAGCGATGGTAAACGTTTTGCATCTAACTTATTGGAGTCATCTGAATTCAAAATATACGTACAAGCCTACAACGGACATAATAAGGTTTTTAAAAACGATTATTTCGTTGAAATTCGATGAATATCTGGAGACAAACATAAAATTGTTTAGCACAGTCTGTATATATTTATTTGTTTACTTACACAAATACAGTACTTTACGATGTAAATAAAACTTAGGTAAATATACAGCCGTCGCTATTCAAACCCTTTTCAATTAGTAAAGACGCAAAATCACAATTTTACCACTAGTAAGATTCACACAATTAAATCGTCTACAGTATTAATAACTACTTCGCAAATTAGCTAGTTAAGCTATCAGTCTCCTGTAAAAAAAAACAAAAAACAATTATGACACAAGTTAAGTTTATTATGTCACGCGCCATCTATCGCTCACCCAACGCAACTCTTCCACCAGGTACGAGACCTCCAACGGCATCAGCCACCAAGAGGAAGGCCAGCTGACGAACGCCGGCTCCGAGAACGAGGGCATCGCCGTGCGGGGCTCCTATTCCTACACCGGCCCTGACGGCGTCGTCTACACCGTCACCTACGTTGCTGACGAGAACGGCTTCCAACCCCAGGGCGCCCATCTCCCCGTCGCTGCCTAAACTAGTCTACCTGTCGTCAAGCGATGCTGTGATACTGATAAGCCGATTGTTAATAAAGTTTTAGTTGTTTTGGTTTAATTTTATGATGTTGTTTTAATAAGTTCCTTTGTGGTCTTGGGATAGAATAACACTTCTCCAGTTATTCCGTAGATGTCTTATGTAGCGACTAAGGAAATAGGTTTAGGTGTGCTTTAGGCCACAGGCTAGCCTGTCACGATTCCTAATTCCTTTTCCCATCTGTTTTGAAACCTAAAATCATGCTAGAAGACGCTGCGAGACAAGAAATAGCCATGGTTTGTCACGTTTCATGTGCTCTGCCTACACCATTTGAGGACATAGGTGTGATTGTATGTATGTTTAACTGGGCCCTTAACAGCAGCCTGACAGTAAATGGCATAATGCTCACTCGTTATCTGCTGCACTCCTATCGTTAGTAAGTCAAACAGTGGATGACCGTTAGGACCTAGGCGAACTAAGACTATCCCTAGTGCAGTAGCAATGGTTAGCTTTTTAATTACAAGTCTCTACTAGAGATGGCGTTGCTGTGATTTTCGTATAAAAGTTGAAAAAGTACTCGATTAATACATCAGTCCGATAATAAAATTTGTAGGCTATGTGGTTTGTCAAATGTAATCCGGACTTGTTTGAAAAAAGCATTATATTCACTTGTATCTTCTTTAAAATGAAAGAAAAAATATTTGACTAAGAATCCAGATAATGGGTAAAAAATGCAGCCATTTTTTAAACAAAACGTAAGCTTAATCGCTAAACCTAATAGAGATAGAATTGATCTTAAATCTTTCATTTGAAACTCAACAAAAATGAAACATCTATTTTTATTTGAACTACTAAGAGGGCGCACACATTTTTTACGAACGTAATATAAGATCAGGTGGGGGAAGAGAAATTCAGGGGCAGGGCAGGGGTAAGAGGCACCACAGACCATAACTCGTCGAGTTATGAGTGATTATGGTCTGTAGAGCCCTCTTATCCCTGCGTTTCTCTTCCCCCACCTGACCTTAGTGGTTTTGGACCAATGTTTAAAAAATCGTGAAATGTAAATTAACTCATATTTAGCCATGAAAAAAATATGGTTAGACTAAACATATTCTGTAAATTTACAATAAAATTGTTTCATTTGTAATTACATTAAAATCAATGAGAAAAAAAATAAAGTAATGGTTCAACTTTCAAATTATGTAAAATGATATTTGAATAATAAAAACCAATAATTTGATTCATGTTAATCCGTTAATCCCCAGTAGACTATATTGTCTATCAGATAATAACAAGTTTATATCGTTTATGGTAAATTTTAATGGCAAATTTTCAAGTGAAAGACAGCTCTGACGCGTATTTTTGTGAAAACCCTTCAACAAATTGGCTAAGTAAAAGAAATCTGTGTTGCTAATAAAATATTTTTTTCCGTTAATCCCTAGAAAAAGAGTTTATTTATATGTTACAGTAGTTTTTCTTTAAAAACTTAAGGATTTACAGCTTTCTAAAGCATTGGAAAAACATCAAATTCACCGAATTTTGTGTGCACGCTCTTAAATCACAAGCCAATGACGTCATCTCAACATAATCTTGAAATTGATGATCAATAAAAACCCAAGGCAGGATTAAAGTAGTTTCCTAAAATGAGGCTAAATTCTCATTTTGTCATAAACAATGTTAACATACAAGATATATTAACCTTCAGAGGATGGGCAGATTCCACATTATCATACATAATTCCATCCTTGAAATTTGAATCTGACATTTGACTATTTTAGACAAACAACTTGATATTACAAAGTTTGCTCACGAGTGTTGTCGGTTATTTATCAATTGCTCATGTGAATGGCCAATTATGCCAATTTATCGTTAATTTAGGGTTAGGGTAAAATAAAATGGATCATTTTTTATGTCGCATTTTTTAGTTTTTCCTTGTTTCGTTTACCTATAATATCGCCGTTTAAAACGCACAAATACAATACAAACCAATACTTAGAAAAAATAGCATGCCAGTGTGTCATATAAATTCAATTTAAAATGGAAATAAACATATTATTTTTATTTTCTCATGCTATGGCATTCATTAAACTGTATGATTGCAACAATATAATACTATTGAATGTCTAAAAAAACAGAACACAACAATTTGCAACTCTACAGCAACTTGTAAATTCCTAAAATAGGTACTTAAGCCTATTTATTCATAGTCGCCTCTTACGATATCCACGGAAGAAACGTAGAAGTGTCATTCTAAACCCGACACACACGGTCAATTAAATAATTAAACATAAATATGTTTAAAGACATACCGAAACATAATTTCCTTTCCGCAAATCTACACAATATAAAAAGATGCATAAAATATTTATCGATCAATAGCAAATACCAGTGTAAAGGATCCATCTTCGTTAAGTCGTAACCTTTACGCTAACCCGATGACATTCACCTTGTTACGTAAGGTGCGCGCGCATCTTTACACGCGACGAAAGTTCAACTTCCCGCGAACTATGCACATACATACATACAGTCAGGGAATCTGAATGTTTAGCAGGTTGACCGCCTTCATAATTTGTTCGCATTATAGGACAAACTTCACCATGAAGTTCAATATTGAGTAAGTATTTATGTCATGCAACTGGCTGGAAATAGTAATAAGGCCAATTTTAGAAGTATCTCAACCTGCTAAACATCCAATTTCCCTGACTGTACATACATCACCCTTGTATTCCCTGGGGTAGGCAGTGTACACAAAACGCTACATAGACAAAACAATGACTGTGTCACGTTCGCGGTTCGTGGCCACTTGTAGCATATTTTTTTTAGATTTTGAGGTGGCAAGTATAATAAAGACAGATTTGCTAGTTTGTTTTGTTGCCTAAAATATAGTTTAAATAACCTGTTTCCTAAGTCGCCTCTTACGACATCCACGGAAGAAATGGAGCAAGAGGTGTTAATCTAAAACCGACACAACACGGAAATGAAACGCTACAATAGACAAAAATCATTATTATTTCACCATTGGACAGATTCAGCTTCAAAGCTTTGGTTTCGCTAAACGACTTTGAACACCGTATGGTGTCTGGTTTAGGCGCTGCGCAGACGACAGTGTTTTGTGCGATCGAGTCTGTGGAGCAATAAATTTTCTGAATGGCGCGCTGACAGCTTCCACGAAACTCTGAATGGAAATTACTGGAAGCTGTCACCGCGCCATTCAGATAATTTATTGCTGCGCAGACTCGATCGCACAAATCTCCGACGTCTGCGCTGCGCCTTAGAATAACACCTCTCCATTTCTGCCTCGGATGTCGTAGGAGGTGACCAAGGAAATAGATTTAGGTATGCTTTAGGCGAGAGGCTAGCAACCTGTCATTATACATCGGTCATATAAATCACTAATCATCAATCTATAAAAACATACAGGGAAAAAACTTTTCTAAAACAAAGCTTTGTAAAGCATATAAATTTATCGTAATAATAAGAAAAGCCAGAGTAGTTTCATACATACATACATACATCACGCCTGTATTTCCAAATGGGGTAGTCAAAGCAACGAAACTATACTTACTATGTCACGTTTTGTGGCCTCTTCTAGCATAATTTTCAGACTCTTGAGTCGGCAGGTTGGCAGTGGCTGGCTAGCTTGTCGCCTAAAATATAACTAAACCTATTACTTATGTCGCCTCGTTATCCACGGATGAAATGGAGAGGTGTTACTCTGAGCCAAACACCACATGGCACAGGAGTTTAGCAGATAGTTTCGCTATTCATTTATTTTCCTCCTTGCACCCACTCGAGCTTGCACCCAGGTGATGCAACTGACATTTGGCAGATTCTTCGACTCGCCCAGGCGACATAAAACTCGTTATGCTAAATAGGCAGATGACCAAACGACATAATGCGAGACAATGGCCTTTGAGATTTTATGACGGCATATAAATTGGCCGCGTGATGGCTAGAATGTTTCGGGTTAACTCGTGACCCATCATCATCAGCCTATATACGTCCCACTGCAGGGCACAGGCCTCCTCTCAGTATGAGAGGGCTTGGGCTATAGTTCCCACGCG
>BHDV01005489.1:404587-435137 GCA_005406045.1 Adoxophyes honmai | reverse complement strand
TTATGCGGATGCGGATGCGGATGCGGATGTCCAAATTGATGCGGATGCTCCGCATATGCGGATGCGGATGCGGATATTCGCAACATCCCTGGTCTGTATTATGTACCCCATTATACAATAAATATGACGTATTTAGATATAGTTCAATAAAAATGTTGTATTATTTTTGTATTATTTATCTACAGTCTACTTAGGTACCAAAAGGGAAATAAAACTGATCTACTCACTTCTTGTTATTAAGATTACCTCAACATGTTTCCGTCTAATTTGTGACTCCTCATCGGGACCAACGGGTTACCTTTTTCCTTTAAAAGTACGGAACCCTAAAAACAGTGGTTTTCCAGTGGGAATTTACACATTGCACTTAATAATAGCAATCTTATGATTTAACGAGTTGATAGCTGGCCAGAGCCCTTGCCATTTCTTCCATGGTGGTCGTAAGAGGCGTTTAAGGAAATAGGTCAAAGTTCGTTCTAGCCGACAGGCATGCAACCTGTCACTAAAAAGCTAAAAACCTTAATTTTCCTCTTAGAATGGATACGAAACGCGAAATAAGTATTAATCATAGATTTGTGTATGTAATGTTTTAAGTAAGTATCACGTATTGTGACAATTTAATTCATACCAATTAACCTAGTCCCCAACTAATCAAAACCTGTTCTATGATACTAGAAAAATTAAAAACATACTTATACATCGGCAAATTAATATACTCGTACATAGTGAAATAAACGGAACTCACGTTTTTTATATCGAGATTAGCTCCAGAACATGGGTCACGGATTTACCCGAAACATGTCGAGCTAATCTCGATATAAAAAACCTGAGTAGATCCGTTTATTTCACTATGAGTGAGTCTCGCGGTAGTTTTATGTTTAAAATACTCGTACATACTCATACTCATATTGAACTCTCTATACTCGAGATTGAACACTCGCGTTTTCAAACATAACAGTTCTCCAACTGGGAATCGAACCTAGGAACTCAAACTATATAGCCGGGGTCTAACCTTTGGGTTGGGCTATGGATTCTCTGTGCTCTCCCATCCAATATATTTATGTATGAAACAGAAAACGTTATAACGCACGTTTGTACTAGTCCCTGGTTTTACGCAAAAGTCATTAAAGCTAAATATAGATTCATGTTCTTTGCATCTAATATCCACTGTTGCTACGAGCTTGTCCTGTCCTAAGGCATTCTGAGCACAGCTTAAAGCAGCGGAGTCACTGATCCCATTAGTTAAGAAACGTTTACTAAATAAAAATGTTACGAAATAACAAAAAAAAAAACGATTCAATGATGTGCCGTACTGTTTGCCAATCTAGGTAATTCATGAATCGTGGGCATAATTATTAATAGTTACTAAGTTAAGAATTAACCACGTGGTTTCGGATTTAGAATATTACCTCTCCATTCCTTAAATAGGTTTAAGAATGCTTTAGGCGACAAACTAGCAACCCATCACTGTTATTACAGCTCTTTCATTTGTTTTTAAACCTAAAATTATGTCAACAGTAGCTACGAAACGTGAAATTGTCTTGGTTTTGACTTTGTGGCGTTATGTGTCCTCTGCCTACCCTGTTTGGGAGCATAGGTGTGATTTAAGTATGTTAAAAAAGAACCTTACTCCTGTAAAATATTATTATAGAAACGTCAGCAGTTATGTATTTACTTACCTCACGCACAGAGGTTCCTCTGTAACATTACTAAGCTGTGTCGTGCTACAACTTACAACTGACCCAGGTGTGGATGGGAGAATGGAGTCAGTGGACTTATTCTGAAAACCTTATCGAAATTTAAGTGATATCATGTTTATGTTCAATGTTTATAATTTTGTTTAATTTATGAAAAGTTGCATACAATGTGTCAACTAATTACTTATGCCAAAAAAATACATGATTGACGTATGGACGTATCATAAATTGATAAAGAAATACCGCGCCAGAACCTACACACAACTGCGAAGTAAAAGTAGTATGCGTGTGAAGTTCCTAACGTCTAAAACTAAGAGGAAGCCAGTAGTGAGACATAGAGAGAATGAAATATTGACTCCTATACCCATCTTCTCTCTTGTTTGAAAAACAAATAAATGAAAAGGTTATAGCGTCAAGAAAAAATCGCGTGAGTTCTAAAAATAAGTGACCCATATATTTCTAAAATATGTATAGCTGGTTTTTTGAATCCATGTGCTCTGCCTACCCCTCATGGGAATACAGGCGTGAGTATATGTATGTATGTATGTATAGCTGACAATTGAGCTGAAACATAATTATAATGGTACATTTTCAACCCAATAGTAAAATTGAGTTTATTCAGTCGTCATATAATCGTCTTATTCAAACTCTGTTGAACTAGCAACTCGCGGCGCGTGATGTATCTTTACGCGCATGCGCAGCGTTTGTTCAGAATACCCCCGCGCGACCGGTCCAGCGAATGCCAAGGCCGGTCGCGATCTATGCGACAGGTAAGGCACCGGCTACAGGAAAGAGTAAAAGTTAGACAAAAATCCACAATACGGGAATACAGGCGAGATTAATGCATTCGTTTCAAAGACATTTTTGTTTCTTGGTAAGAGGTCAACTGTTTGGTTGAAATATGAGAAAATAAAGCTAGAAACTTAATTTCATGCTCTCTCATTGTACGTTGGTAAGTAAACATATATATATACATACATATTCTCACGCCTGTATTCCCAGGAGGGGTAGGCAGAGCATATGAATTCAAAAATCCAGTGCCACGTTTAGCAAATTCAGGGTAACCAGATGGTCAAACGTGATATTGTGGTGACAGGTTGCTAGCCCATCGCCCACAATACACCAACCCTTTCCCAGAGTCGACTCTTACGACACCCACGGGAAGAAAGGGGGAGGTGCTATTTTAACCCGACACCACACGGGTAAATTTAATATTATAACACAAAACTATTTCGTTCTGTTATTAACTTTTCGTTGTTATAAATGAGACTTTACTCCGTTATTTATGGCGAAGATGTCAAAGGAAACGTTGAAAAGGTGACATCATGAATTAAAACAAAATAAAACCATAAATAAAATTTAATTCGAACAGGATTGTTGAAGCTTTGATATATCAAGGATGTTTCGAAGGGCACACCAATTTGCTATAAAATAGCTGCTAAAACTTGTTCCAAAACCATAGCTACCTTTACCTATACTTTGTTATAATATTATGTCATCTAATGCCCAAAATAACAAAAAATAATTAAGAGTATTTTGCATCAATTCGATAATGAAAATAAAATAATATTGTATGCGAATAAGTTAACTTGAAACTGACTGAGGCAGCACATTTTTTTTTAAATCTTTATAACTAGATTTATCTCAACAATGATGACACTTATCAAAGCTTAGATGACCTACTTCTAAGTTTGTCGTACTAATTAATTACTAGACACCCTGTTTTGAAGACCCTTGTTGAAGAGGTGTAACAGTGACAAGTCGCTAGTCTGTCTTTAAAACATAATCTTATCCTTAGGGGCAGCGCAGACGACAGACTTTTGTGCGATCGAGTCTGTGGCGCAATAAAAACTCTGAATGGAAACTCTCTGCGCGCCATTCAGAGTTTTTATTGCGCCGCAGACTCGATCGCACAAAAGTCTGTCGTCTGCGCTGCCCCTTACTCGCCTCTTACAACATCCACGGAAGAAATGGTGAAGTGTACTAAATCCGCCTTCAAACGGGTTTATGTTCATATTTTTCATGCAAATTAAATAATTAAATGTTGATGGTGTCAGGAAGAAACTTTGAAACCTGGAATAGACCTCTCTAGATTTGTCTATGTTTAATACATTTGGGTATACAAGCGTGATATACATATTATGTACAAGATTCGCTCCGGGAAGTGCCGTCCGTCCAACGGTTGACATATACTTAAGTCGATGGTCAATGATGGTGTATCGTAGCCCAAAACGAAGGCACAGCAACATCGTGCCATTAAAGACTAATAATACACGTCGGCCTTCACTCTTTCCCACATTCGTGGATTAATATTTCATGTTCCAAAAGAAAATAAGACACCTAGACTTATTAATAAGGATCTAACATTTAAATATCCAAATTATATGCAAAGTGGCCGGTGGACACTATATAAGAGTGCGAATTTTAAATACTCATCACAGTGTTCGTTCGTCCACAGTACACAGCCCACCTCAAAATGAAATCTGTAAGTAATCTTCACTTACGTCATAGGTCATTTCTCAAGTTATAAATGAATCACTAGTGTCTTCAAGTTGCGATAGTGCTGTGATTAGTCTAAAGACATTTGATACGATGGTATGTCGCATTTGAAACGCGTCGTGTGTCAAGGTTGATTCTGTCTAACCTTTAAACGGTTTGGCCAAAAGCTATCACTGCGTGCTCATTTCAATTTGCAAAGTTTATCGAATTTTCGATGAAAGACCGATTTAACCAAACGAAATTTCTGTTTTTTTTTCGAAGAACAGGTCACTTTTATTCGCTTTTTTCGTTTTACACTCGCTTAAAGAGTTACTTAGTCGAAAACTAAATTAAAACCAGTTTAGTTAAATGCAAGTGGTTTAACAATTCTCTGACACGTTTTATTGTGACAGTTATAACTGTAACAGAGGTCAACTGTTGATGAAGAAAACAATTTTTCACTTCTCATGCTCTTAAAGTGATTCTTTAGTCCCTATGTAGCGGGCCTAAAACTCCTTTTTAAGCTCTAGGGGCTAAAGTAATATTTTTTTAATTGGCCTTAGAAACCTCTTAAACAGCCAGTCACCGTGTTTGTGAACGTAGGATTATCGCCATTTTTATAGGCGTAAAAATAACCTTAAAATGTCAATGAGGCTATTTCTACGTCTTTAAAAATGGCGGTAATTGTTACTCTGCCAAAAAAACTTTTAAAAGTGATTTAATTTCGCAAAACACGATTATTGATTGCGAATAATAATTTATTTCGTTATAATAATTATTAAAACATTTTATTATGCATAGTGTAATAATAATAAGCTTAAAAATAGTTTAAAGTTAAAATCTGTTGGCTAAATATGCAAGCATTCAAAGCGTCACTTTACAAAAAAAAAAAAGAAAAGAAAAACCGCGTTTTTATTTAATTTTTCTTAGGTTAGATTAAAACATATTTGTACATGGAAAGATTTGTTGTAATCAGTATTGTAATTTTTTATATAACAGAAAGAACGTCGTTTTTTTCCTCGCATTCAAAGTGAAAAGTAGAGTGTTGAACGCGAGACTAAACAACCATAATGATACTCGAACTATAGCCACCCTCGCTATGCTCGGGTGTCTAAATATCTCGTGACATTATGGCTTGTTTTAGTCCCTTGTTGAACAATCTACTATTGAACGATAAAGTATAGTTTCGGTTACATTTAATCACAATAAAACGTGTCAGAGAATATAATAATTGCATGTCGTCATTTTCTAATTCACAAGCAAACATTTTTGTTTAAATTATCTTTGAGCAATCGAAATACTAATAACAAAGACCATGCCGCAATTTCATAGCAATCTCATAGTATTCACACAAAACGCATCGCCATTTTTTGCGCAATTATTTGTACAACAGAACTAAAGCCCCTCACTCCGCTAAGCTAATATTATCTGCAGTATATCAATATTGATCAATTAGTACCGCGTGTGGCAATTCGTATTCGTCAGATGGTCTATGGTCCCGAGCCCGACCTATGGTTTAGGGCTGGGCTTCTCAAACTTTTTCTTATTATATGCCCTTAGGCAATAGGGATGTCGAGTAGGTTAAAAATATGTAATTCTAATAGTCTGTTAGTTAGATTATGAAAAAAATTGAGACACGGGTTTCTGACTTCACGTCTACGTAAGAATTGTAAAATGTAGAGACGTCACGCGAAACTTTTAAGCGTTGTATTATCATAATTTTTTGTATGTCAAATAAATTAAAAAATACGTGTTTAATACTTTTTGGTAATATTCTGATGTACTAATTAGTTTTTTTGTCATTTACCCTATTGCTAGATTTTTTGCGACACTAGCCAGATATACTGATATAGAAACTCTCATCAAATGGATCGTCTCACGACGCCTTTGGACCAGGTACCATGGCTGTCGTAGTCGTAGCTTGGGCACCTAGCCACCAGGGCTATCTGGGCTTGGACACCAGTGCCGCGACGCCCCGAAGCGTTATGACGCACAGTTTGGGAAGCCCTGAGTTATGAGACTAGACGAGACTAGTGTCATGCTACAATGCCTCCGGATTGTTGCCCGATTTTGTTTTTTTTTTTTTTCCTAAACTTGTTTAGTAAGTTTCCGACAACTGTAATCCCAATCCTACATTACAAAAACTATTACGGTTGCTATTTATGAAATTATTCTAAAAAATAATACTAATGGGAACGCAAAAAAAAAACCGACGAATATCTGTGACTTTATTTATGAAAATAACAGCCCCTCGCTTTTAAAATACTATCAAAACCAGCATACTGTTTAACCATTTAGAAAACTCATATTTCCATCGTCAAAACAAAAAACGATTACGAAGTTTTCCGATGAAACACAATAGAAAACACAACTTGCCAAAAGTAATAATAAACTTCTTTTTTTTTACTTTGAACTGTATCATACTCTAAAATAAAAATAAAAAAAACAATCTGAACAAAATTCCCATGTGTATCCATATTTAGCTATCCATATTTTTCTCATAAATATTCGTCACCACCGGAAAAAACTAATCCCACGATGCTCATTATTCTAATTTATGAAAATGTCAAATATATCACGGCCACGATTATGCAGAAGGCTGTCACGGATCCAAACCTGTTGGCTGCGTGAGCGCACCGATAGGTCAAGGGCTCACGCGGATAGCACTTAACGATGGGATCTATTTTACAGTATCTTAATTATAGTTGAAGCAATTAATAGGCGCTGGGGAGACCACGTTTATTTTTAAAGGGGTCATCCATAAAGTGTATCACACTTTCAAGAAGCCGGATTTGTGACACTTTTAAACAAAATTACTGTAGTTTTGTTACTTTAATATGTGATACTTACCTATCCTGTCACTGTACCTCTTTTGTCTGTTTTTAAGACCTAGAATAAAGCTGAAAGAGATTTTACGTAGCTTGTAATAATTTTGATTGTGTTTGACACCACACGGGCAAAATTCATAATTTTTACTTAAAATTTTATTTTTTTCTTAAGGTCCCAGGACACACCTCAATTATAATGACTTGAAGTAATTTGACTTCAACTATCAGCTATTAAGCAAAAAAATAAATAAATCTAAAACTACACCTACAGACGCGGACCGGGGTTGTGGAGCCACTTGCCACTGTTTGCAATTTACATAAAAGTGTAATCAATGACCGACTACATGGATGGACTATTGGATTAGTATTACACGACCAAGTTACAAACATAGGTAAATGGTTCAACAATCCCGGTTCGCGATGGTATATCAGAAAGTCAATATAAAATCTCATCAATGAAGTAACATAGCACTATGTCCCGTAGTTCATCGTTCTCGCTCTCTGCGTCGCGGCCGCGCTCGCCGCGCCCCCCCAGTACAACGGCGACCCCAAACTCGCCGAAACTGTCTACAACGAGAACGACAACATTGGCGTCAAAGAATTCCACGCTAAGTAAGTGTTCTTCTATATTTCTATCAGTTTCTTCTTTATCATCATTGGCGACAGAGAATTTCGCTCCAAGTGAGCGTTCTGCTGTATTTTTGCCGCTAAGGTACATACATACCTACAAGGTGTAGGTATATTGTAGGCAACAGGCTAGCAACCTGTCACTATAGTACCTCTGAACATAAAATATGCCAGAAGTGGCTAAGAAACGTGAAATAGTCATGGATTTGTCTATGTAACATCCCGTGCTTTGCCTACCCCATTTGGAAAACAAGCATGATGCTAGGTTAATATTTAAACCAGTGGTTCAGTATAATACGCGTCTGAAAACCTCTACAAATTCTTTTATGTAAACTTTCATTATTGTGGGAGACAAATGTTTCATCGCTTTCAGGTCAATACGCCCTGTTTCATACCTACCTTACGTTCCGTACGCAAGTCCCGTTAGCCAGCGCATACGCACTACAGTCGTTCATTGCGATGCTACGCGGTTCACTAAGAGCCGGAGTACAAAAGACTCAGGGGCGTAGCTACCAAGGGGCTAGGTGGGGCAGTGCCCCGGGGCCCTTAAGCTCAGGGGGCCCCGAACCGTTTCTATCGAATTCTAGGGGGGGGAGGGGGTGCCACCCATGCTAGCTACGCAATACTAGCTATACAATAATCAGTTTACACAGGTGTGGTGTGGGGTTCCATTTTTTTATTTGCCCCGGCCCTTGGTTACCTAGCTACGCCACTGAAAAGTCTGGGCAATATTTTCAGATTTTCGTAAAGTTTGATATGGAAATTCCAAGGAAAAAAATTCACGGGGGTTTTAGACGCGTATACCGGACTGGTTAAAATATTTATGGTCAATCCGGCGACTGTATTGTAGAACTGCATCCTTAACGGCCGGTTCCTTTACGATCTCTTGTGTGATGCTCATAGAAGACTTGATTCTTTTTCCCCAGATATGAAACCTCCAACGGCATCAACGAGAACAGGGAAGGTCAGCTGACGAACGAGGGCACTGACAACGAGGCCTTCGTGGTCCGTGGCTCCTACTCCTACCCTGGCCCCGACGGCGTGGTCTACACTGTGAACTACGTCGCCGATGAGAACGGCTACCGCGCTGAGGGCGCCCACATCCCCAAAGCCGCTTAAACAGACCACCAACCCCGAAGATATAGATAATAAACGTTATTCATTTTATTTTTGTTTTTATCTGTATCCTATAATGAGCTCAGACGCAATACGTGGCTTTGCATAGGAAACCTGTCTTTTAATAGCATTATGCTTACAATACGAAATCGATATTGATACTACAATAAAATTACATTCAAATCCCGTGTGGTGCCGGGTTAGAATAGCACCTCCCCCTTTCTTCCCGTGGGTGTCGTAAGAGTCGACTCTGGGAAAGGGTTAGTGTATTGTGGGCGATGGGCTAGCGACCTGTCATTGCAATATCACGTTTAACCATCTGATTACCCTGAAAATGCTAAACGTGGCACTGGATTTTCGAATTCATGTACTCTGCTTACCCCTCTTGGGAATACAGGCGTGAGAATATGTATGTATGTATGTATTCAAATTTCGAACATTTTAAAATAGATCATGAAAGATTAATCAATGTGGAATTGTGCGCTGTGACGCCGATGCGCAACGTTTATGAAATACCGTATTGCCGCCATTTTAGCTATTTCTTATACGACTAGGTACTTAGAATGTTGTCTTTGAATATATTTCAAAATTACTAGTTTAATTAAAAACATTAAATTTAACAGATACACTAATGAGACTGTGCATACCTTGGCATTAAAATATTCGAGATTCTTTATGGAATTCATCGGATACATTTTATAAACTATACTCTTACATTAATGCCTTTTTTTCTGCAGCAGTCAATAAATAACTGTGATTTTTCGCATTGAAAAATAAATCTACCAGGCTCCAATCTTTCGACTGTTTTTATCAAAGACTAGGTAGGTACTTTGTACTTTTATTTTCGTGTCTTGTCTACTTCATTCGAGAATACAGACATTATAACTTTGTACGTATACCTTTCACGTCAATTCGACCACAGAGGTGTTGCTTTTACGTAAAACCTAAGAATCGCAAGTAAAATAAATAAAAACCTTCCTAATACAACAGACACACCAAACCTCCGTGCTCGTATCACCCTCTTTGCTACATTTCTTTTATAAAAGCAGCCTTCAGGTATCCCACAATCCATTAGCGGTATCAGACGGTTACCTCGCGAGATCAAAGTTAATCACAGAACCACAAAGGACCGAAAAAGGAGTTCCATTGTGCTAAGTAGCAGGGAGACAGGGTATGTGGAAGGTGGCTTCACTTGGCTTTAAAAACCTAAAAAGCAGTCAGTGTACAAAACGTTTCATAGATGGAATATTTATGCGGTTAAAACTTTTTCGTGTGATCAGACTAGCAACCTGTCACTATTATAGCTGCCAAATTAAAGCCTAAAAATATGACAGAAGTGGCTACTAAAAGTGAAAAACATCGTCATAGTTACTGTAAGCTTCGCAGCTTCGCACGCCAATATGCTCTAGTCATCTCGCGCTTGGGACACCTGTGACACCTGTCACTTTCTGACATTTCTAGCTAGATAGTGATAGGTACAGTGTCATGCTAAGGCGGCTGAAATAGGTGCTGACTAATGTAATGTAATATTAATTTTACAAACATTACATCTTATCCAGTTTTAGCATAATTTTTAGGATTAAACTTGGACTTAGGAGGTAATAGAGTCAGGTGGCTAGTTTGCCATCTAAAGCATACCGATGTAAATGAAAAGGAGTTAGGTATAGAGATGAATTTTAGCATTACCAACTATTAGTACTTACGCGGTTTTAAATTTGTAGTAGAGCTACCTCCCCGTCGCTCCACCCGGTTAGCAGTAAGATTACATCCCACAAAGACGCTTTGACTCAAAGGTGTTAATGCACTGCTTTATTACCCACGTGAGGAAAAGTTGTTAAGGTAATGTGTGCGGCTCGTAATTTTATTTATCTTTATTGTTAAGATTATGTTCCTCCCTGTGTTAGAAGGGGAACTTGTAATCCTACGTTATTCAATCTGCGGGGATATGAACGTAATGAAGTTTGGGATGATGTTTGGAACTGTTGTGAAGTTAGTCACAATGTGATGATTGTTTTCGTTGTTTTAAGCGGGTCACAGACTAAGCAGATACGATAGTGTTTTATCCGCGTATAAATGCCATCCTACCTTATGTCGATGCCAACAGATAGGTACTTGACAGTAGAATATACTCGTAACGCAAGTTATCTACGCAGTGTGTGTTAGCTCATTGAATTGTAAAGGGAGCGATATTGACAGATATCCGTTCAGAAACAGATATCTTATCGTAAGTAATTGGACGACTGTTTAAAAAAATGATTTGTTAATAAGTATGTAGGTGTACTTTTTACTAAGGCCACTTGCAAATGTCAATTCTATTATTACTAAATGGAAATTTTACAAGCAAGCTAACAGTCCTAGGATCTAGGATCTCTTGAATATTTATGGTGAAGATATCCTAGGATATTTATAGAGCCCATACATGGTTCTACTACACATATAAGGTGTAAACATCGGGCTTACATTTTTGACAAATACTTTTTGTTTCCGTGTAGTGGCGCCATCTGGTAGCGATGGTTGGCGTTAATATTACAGGTGTCGGTGATCTATCGCCCGCACGTGCGTTGGCGCAAGGCATGAGCGGAAAGCGGGACTAACTTTTGGTTATAGTTCGATAAACTCGTGCTTGATTGTCTTGGGAAAGAGGCGGCGGGGAGGGCGAGATACTGCAGACGTTAGAGGGGACTGAGGTGGCGGGGAGTATCGTTACGTGTCGCTATGACTTGTTACTTCACACTAAACTTGCCTTCGATTCTGATTATCAGGGACGCACATAAGGTTGCCGGGTTATACTTCACAATTTATACTTAGATAACGCGAAAAATACTTCAGAACGTCGAATTAACCCATTATGACCTAGCGGTGCCATTTGGCACCCGATTTCGAGCGTTCATATTTTCGGGTCTCAAGTGCGAACGAAGCGACCAAGGTCAATGATTGTTTGTCAATGCAACTCTTGAGGAAGGTATTTGATGCATTTTAACACTCAAGTGGACCTGTGCACTTGTGATGTCGAGTATTAGTGGCCCTTTGTTAGTGTTGTAGAATTTGGTGCAAAAATGGATTTCACTTTCAAGTAAGTTGGTCATAATTTATTTATTTGGTGTTATTTAATAATGAAATGCATTTTCTTTTGTCTTTATATTATTGCTTGAATAGGTGGAATAGTAATTTTGTCAAATTTTTATATTTACGTTTGATTTAAAGTTAGGTAAATGTTATGGGTGCCGTATGGCACCTCTAGGCCGATATGGTGTCTTTTCAAAATATGTAACTAAATGTTTATTTCTTTGTTTTTAGTTGTTAGTAATATTTATTTTCCATCATAGGGGATGTACAGTCAAGGAAATTTATAACTGTTCCACTCTGTACCTTTTCACAAGAAATGTCACTGTGACATACCATACTTTCTACTAATCAAAGCAATATGAAACTCACTATGAAAAGGTTCAAAGTGGCGTCGTGGACGAGGTCGCACATGTCAAGTCAGCTCTAATCAACAGGACAGTTCAGATTCAGATAATTTTGAAATAGATGAACCGCCACCGGAAAAAAAAATCTAAGAAGGATGCAATACCTCCAAAACATCGTAAACTGTGAATAGAGTCACTGATCACTTACGATATGATGGTTGGCACCACTTGCTAGTTCCAAGCGGATCGAGGCTTAAATGTTCTCCGGAGACGTGCAAGAGTCAGACAAGACTGAAATACAGCAAATGCAATGTAGGGCTTTTTGCGTCCTGCAATAATTACCAGTTTCACGTTCGTATGTGGGTAGTTGTGATTTATTACGGTCTTTCCTATCACAAAATTTTATTAATATTACATAATTACGTGAAATAAATGCACTTTTTATTGATTTACTTAATAACCCTTGATTAAAGCCCAAAACAAACATATAATATCACAATTTAAAATATATGTGAGAAGAGAATGTTCGCTCCCTTATTAGCCTAGCGGTGCCATATGGCACCCATTGTTTTTTCCAAAAGTTATGAATGGAATCAAATTTTAATAATCAGACATGAGTAAGGGCACATTAAATAACAACATATCCAAAAATTATCAATTTGTAAGACCCTAAAATAATTCGGGTCATAATGGGTTAAATTGAAACTTCTAAAATTTCATCAAAGTAAGTCATCGAGGTTTTGAAAATCTATAAAAGGTCTAAGAAGTATTAACATCTATATACTTACATAGAAAAAATATTTCTCACTCATATCGCTTTATCTTTATTGTCAATTTTTAGAGTATATTTTGCCCTGAATTGAAATTTTGTCACGATTCTATCAAGAATGGGATCTTTTGGATCAAATATTACAAGATTACATTGTATTGTATTGTGACCCAATACGCAATAGGCCTGCTTGGTAGGTAACTAAAAACTAAAGCCGTTACTATGGAATTTGAATGACGTTAATGTCATTCGTTATTTCCAAAGACAAAAAAAAAATACCGACTAAAATAGGGCAAATTAGCCAACCAAAATCAATTTGCGGCAGAAACAAAAAATCAGCCTCGCTCGCTCATGCCTTACACCACGCCCCAAACACACGTGTTAGAAAAGAACAGGCGAAAGATTTGTAAAACAACTCGCTCGAACGCGTTATGTCCTGTTATTGCACGGCGAGTGATTTATGACTTCCAATAATGTAGTAACGCTGCAGGTGACATTGCAGTCAAATTGTGAATTTCCCTTGGGTGAGACATAAAGACCAATAAATGGCTATGTAATGTGACATATATGAATTTGTATTGGGTTGAATGTAGAATGAATATTTAAACGTTTTTGTCGTTTAAATGAGATATCACTGCTGGAAGTCGCAAGGCTAGATACAAAAGTAGTTCCACAGGTTAGGATGAAAGTCTTGTTACTACAATTACTTGTGAAATAATTCATTAGCAGAGCCCGAAAAATCCATTGCAAAACAAAAGACTGTCGCAATCAAACTAGGGTAAGAAACATTTTTTATCGATATCGAGTCAGTTTTGAATAAAAAAAACATACCGATATGTTTAGATAAGGTAAAAGTACTAATCCTCGACGCCTCAACGCCCAATAGATGACACCCATCTATCACCTGTCTTACTATGACATAAGATTGCAAGTGCCAAGTATTGGGTTAATGTCGAGCACAGGGATGTTTACCTTACGTTATTTAATAATTATTCACGCCAAACGCAAAAGAAGTATAAAGTTAAGGCAGAGCACATATGAAGTAATTTTCTTAATGTAGCATTTCTTAATGTACCTATCGTCCTCAAACAAACCCCCAAATCGCGGAACAAAAAAATATTTTCATCGTCTCCGCGAGGTAGATTTAATGATAATTTAACACCAAATTTAACCTATTTTTTCGTCATTACAGCCCTCGCTAAAGTTTTTGTCGGGAATGGCGGTAAGTTTCAATTTTCCTGTCATTAGAGCTTTAAGCGCTTCGCGGAAAAAACGGGAATACCGGGGAAAAAACGGCACAATCAAAAATACGTTTGGTCTGATCGAGGGGCGATGTTATACGGGAGGAGACTTGCCAATAGCTTTTCCAACTGTTATGTAGTATTTAAACGCAGGTAAATATTTATTAAGCTAAAAGTAGCTACAACATTTTAAAAAGTCTGGGTCTTGTCCATTTAACGCCTTACTTTGCTTAACTCATTTGGAAATACAGGCGTGATTATGCGTACGATGATACGATTGATTGTTGTTTCTGAAAAGTAATACAGGGTGACCTCTAAGACGTAATACAAAACCAATGTTTTAAATACATTTCCCTTGTACTAAAACCCCTGACTAGGTCGCATGTTGTTAAAGTGATCATTAGTATTATTTTTTTACGTTTACATTATTCCTAATTTTTTCCGTTAAATGTGGTCACCTTACCATTACGTTTACAGTAAAAAGTCCTTATGTAATTAACCAAATTGTCTTTGATTATCTGACAGATAAATTATGAAGAAAACTCATTTTGACTGTTCTTGACGTTAGTTGTCTTGTTATCAAACAACAATAAAATTTATCGTGAATTTGTGTAAAATAATAAAATACCTACCTCGTGATCATGCCTATTTGTACACGCCTATCCAGCGGACGGATATGGTAGTGTTCTATTTTACATCTCAGAGTACAGTGCAGACGCAAACACTCTTTCACGAACGTTATCCGGGCAGTGCAACCCCTACTCGTGTATTAATAAACAGAACTATCCGAAATTTAAGGGAATACGGACACTTCTCAGTCCAAATGCACGCCCAAGCTAGAAGCCGCGACACTCAAAAGCGTTCCGGACACAAATCTTTCGGTATTTTAGTCACCACCCAGAAGCGAGTACAAAAGACGCAGCTGCAAGATTTACCACGTGCCAATTTTTATTTGGAAGCTATGAAATGCAGCATGGTTACATCCATTTTACTTCCAAAAATACAAGACATTGTGCTAGCCGACTACCCCCGAAGGGTTCAGTTTTGTCGATAGGTGCTACAAAACCTACAATTAAATATTTTATGGACTGGTGAAGCTACGTTTATAAGATTTGGCTTATTTAACGTTAATAATGAGCACTTATGGTGTGAAGCAAACTCTCATGCAACTCGCAGACACTCATTTCTGACTCGGTTTTCGGTTAATGTTTGGGCGGGTATTGTGAACAATCATCTAATATAACCGCATTCAATTGATGGAAACTTAAATGGACTAAAGTATGAAGACTTCTTCAGGATAAACAACATAAGACATTATTATTACAAGAGGTGCGACAAGAAAACATAGGTAGACTTAGAGACAACCTTAGACGACGGGCGGAGTTTTGTGTACAGGAAGACTATGGCCACATTGAACACATGCTAAAATACGTGTGATTAAGTATGTACTTTTGCATTTATCCGATTGAACAATAAATTTACTTATTTAAAATTGACATTGCTTATTATTCAATTGAACTTTACGTTCAATTCACGTTTAACCATCTGGTTACCCTGAAATTGCCAAACGTGGCAATGGATTTTTGAATTCATGTGCTCTCCCTAACCCTCTTGGGAATACAGGCGGGAGAATATGTATGTATGTATTATTCAATTTAAGTAGGTAAGGAGTAAAGTAGGTACTTAAAGAGTCTAGTTGTGTATCTTGTAATGATAAAAGATCGATAGCTGTAGCACAGTGTTAAACGTTTTTAAACTTGACAAGTACCTATGACACTCGATTATGCAGTGTACGGTGACCATACTTTGAGATTTTTATTATTTTTTTTGTTTGAAAATAAGCACAAATTAAACAAGGCTAACCTTAACCAATGAGTTAGTGTATTAAATTCTCTGTCATTAACTGAGCCCGAAACGCTAATTTTGTATTACGTCTTAGAGGTCACCCTGTATACTTATTGTTAGTACTTAAAGCAGGCATTTACTATTGTCGTTATTTTAATAAGACTTGTAGGTACCTACTTTTTTTAAATTCTGTAATACTCAACCCCCTCCTTTTCCAAAGCGAAAATTCAAAAGATGGATTTTTAAACCTAATTTTGGCCTTTAGTACTGTATTTGCACAAAAAAATTGTTATGTAGTTCTATATACATGACATGGTGTCTAGTACTATTAGGTATATTATCACCAAAGTAGTCTGCCACCACGCATCAAGCTGCACCAAGCTGGCACCAAGGAGACAGAATACAGAATTTTCGAATAAAAAACACTGTTCCAAACAAAACACTGCTGCGGATAATCTGAAAACAATTGAAACACAATAAAAATAAACAAGTTAAAGACATCGAAGAGAAAGACAAATAAAAACAGGTAGTGAACTCGTTTCCACCAAATTGAATAAGAAATTTTTACCGGCGAATGAAGGAAAAAAGAGGACCCTTTTATTGGGGGTATATTAGGCACGGGCCGGGCATCGAACTGCGGAATGGGCTAATAACTGAGCTATCAGGTGAAAGAAATTCACTTCGCTGCTTCCCTTCCTGCCTAGGGATGGGGTGATGCTGATTTTGATACCAATACCTTTGATATCAAAATCAGCATCACCCATTTGATACCAATGTGTGCCGTGCGAATAAAAAAGATTGGATATTTTAAAAGAAATGTCTTGGATTACTGGGTGTTCAGTTTTAGTAAAGTTAGGTAGGAGGAAATAAGTCTTAGGTAAAAGTCATTAATTTGAAAAGTGAAATGATGGCGTGAACAATAATACTTTTTCATTCAGTTCCGGTAAAGTGCAAATTTTTAGAGCAGTTCCGATGTCGTTAACAGCCTGCAAGGCCAACAAAGGTATATTTATATTTTCTCTATCATGTTCCTTATGTAAAACACAGTTAAAAACAATAAAGAAAAATATGGGTCAATGTTAAATGCGTCGTGTGTAAGTTGTTTCATGCAGAACAATACGTAAATATATAACATCATGTATATTATGATATCGGCTATGTTCCTAAACGGGAGTCAGCACACGCAACGTTACAGATGCACTATGACTACATATTTTCCGTTTTGTAGCCACTTTTAGCATTATAAAAAACAGATAGAAGAATTAATAAAAAATAAATAAATAAAAATAAAAAGCATTTAATTCGGACAACAAGATCCATATCATTGTTAGTATACAAATAACCTTAAATAACTAGGTTAGAACCTAAACTAAGATGTAACGATGACCAGTGCCTTATGAGGCCACTGTCCCATCGCTCAGCCAAGACCGTCAACAGTCTGTGGCGGCTGCCGCGCACCCTGCCGAGCGCGGCGGCGCAGCGCTTGCGCAGCGTCGCGTGAAACCCGTCCACGTGTGCGTCCGCGAACATCCCCGACGCACTGCAGTGCCGCGGCAGCCGCACCAGAATTCTGAATGCGTCATTGTAAAGGACACGCAGGGCATTTATAGATTTTTGGGTGAAATTCGTCCACAAACTGCATGTGTACAGTGATGTACAGTACGCACGAAATAGTGTTACTTTGACTTGTGCCGTACACCGACTGAACCTGCGAGCTATCATATTCGCCCTCACAGCCAATGCCCTGCGTTCCCTCTCAATGTCCGCGTCGTCACGAAAATCGTCGGTGAGCACGTGGCCAAGGTATTTAAATGAAAAAACTCTTCGTAATTGCACCCCATTTAAGTAAATAGGTGGAAACATGCGATGGACATTATTATTATAAGTGGCAGGTTGCTAGCCTTTCGCCATACCAAAACCTGTCTCCTTAGTAGCCTCTCACCACATCCACGGAAATTAACGGAGAGGTGAAATAGTTACCCTATGCAAATAGCCTTTCTTGAAAGTAATTGTTACCGATACCGAGACAGTTAAAAAATCTTACTATTCGGTATCTGGTATCAGTTGCTACCCCATGCCTACCCGTTATCGCTTCCTCGCAGAGTCGAGTCCACCTTGACGGCGATTCCACTGCGTTACGCGTTTACTGCCCATAGCCGCCAGAATACCGTATTTAACACGATGCTTTGTACGTGGCAATGTAGGCTTTCGCTTTCTTTTATTTTACAGCTTTTGTTATTTCAATGTGATTGTTTTGTTTGTCTTTTATTTTAAAGTTTTAGTTATTGCCAATACGCTTGAGTGTAGTGCGCTAGTGCGTTAGGAGCAAGGTTTTACAAGTGATCGGCAGCTATTTAGTATTGTATCATGTAGGAATAGAAGTGGAAAAGGCAATAGTAATGATAACAAAAACGCTTAAATTTAAGTGACGATAAAATACAAAATGATATTGTTAACGTATATTTTCTTACCTCCCCATTTCTTCCGTGTATGACATAAGGAGCGACTAAGGAAATGAATTAAGGTAGGTACATTTTATGCGTTACCTTACAACTTACTACGTACAAAAGTTTTAACTCAAAATCTAAACAATGTGCTAGAAACGGTACGTCACTAATTAATAGAACTGTAGACGTCACAAGCTCTCTTGTTAAAAAAAAGTATGTGTCGCTTAATCTAACTGAAGTACCAAACAATTTTAACCAAGTTGTTATACCTATTATTGCGTTCTCTAGGTCGGATCGGACAAATCCACTAAATTAGTGTAATTTACCCTGAGACAGGTTACTGACTACACTACCAATCTATCACTTATAACGTTACTAATTCAGCGCAGTTAACCTAAACATGTTACTACTTAACAAGGCCCTAAACTCCACTTAAACATCAATCAATTATAATCCCTATCCCTCTGGGAACATGTTCGAAGTTCCCATGCGCTAAAAATGGACGTAGGATTTTGTAGTTGCGGCGGTAAGTTGTCAAGCGAGCTGTAAAGCGTCCATTATTCTCGCTATGCTATACTGTAGCGTGTCACGGGCCTTATTTGGAAGGCTTATTCTGCTATAATGATTGTATAATAAATAATAATAAACATACGTAAATAAGCAGGTTTTGTAAAAAACTAAACCGGGTTTAACATACATACATACATATTCTCACGCCCGTATTCCCAAGAGGGGCAGGCAGAGCACACATATACCTACTTACATACATACTTATTCTTACGCCTGTATTCCCAAGAGGACTAAGCAGAGCACATGGATTCATGAATTCAGATCATATTTAATTACAGATTTTCCTATAAGTTGTTCATTATTAGTTTAGGACTAGGTCAACTGGCGGTAATTGTCATAAAGCATAATTATTTTACCCACTTTTTTCACATGAATACTTTAATTCACTTGCGGGTAAAAAGTGACTTATACCGAAATTGATTGTTATTCTACACTAAAACAGACGCCATGATTCTTACTTAGGGTGGGAATCTTAGGGTGACAACGCTTATGCGTCATACAGGTAAGTGACTCATTCATTGAACGGTGACTCGCTGAAATAGATTAATGACGCATCGCACCCACTCCATTCGTTTGTGGAAACTAAAGCTTGTCGCAAACGTGTTGTGTGTGTGTTCTTAAGCTTAACGAATTCGTTCTAAGTAAAGAAATGATTTTGTGATATTTTATCATGTTTCGGGCTTCGTAGCCTAATCTAAGAGCCGCGGCTGCTGCTGCTGCCAAACGCGCACTGCGCGCCACCGCTCTATGCATGCGACTCATTTCAGATTCAGTCACGGCTTCTAGATGAAACATGTCGAGCTGCACTCGATTTAAACCGTGAGTTATCCGTATAATGTTCAAGTGTCCTTATTTGTCGGAATAGGCCTCCAACGCATGTGTTCCCCAGGTGAGTGGCGTGCGGCCGCTGAAATACGGTAATGGCGGAGCTAACTGAACTGTTTTCGGTTGGCTGGAGTCCTCTTGTCTCGGATAATTTTAGTTCTAAAAAAGTATACCTAAACGAATAAAATAATTTTGTAAAAATATTAAAGAAAACAACCCGGCTACAAAAAATCATTGCCATCTATCTTGCCGGGGATTGTACAAAGAATGGCTAAAATGCCAGCAAAATGGATTTCCACAAACATTGCGCATTGGCGTCACAAGCTCGCGCCGTCGCCCTTTTTCAATCATCATGTTTCGACATTCAAAATTTGAAAGTATGTAATTATTATTTATTATGGCACCGAAATAGGATCAATGAAAATGCCGTACTATCAGTACCTACCGTTAAATACCTAAAAATATGGTAAGAAGCGGTTACGAAACGCGAAATAATATCTTTTTTATAGCGTTTTGTGTGCTCTGTCTACCCCATGGGAAAAATCGTGATATGTGGTTTTCCGTATGAATAAAAAAATAAACAATGATATCGCTATATCACCGCAAAATGAGTTTCAAGTAAACCAAACTTAACAATCTAAAGCGCTAAGTTAACTCTGAGTTAGCCTAACCCTAAGTGCATTTACGTCTGGAGGTAATGTATTCCGGCAACATCTCGTCGGAGATTAAAAATGTTAATTCGGGAATTATTCGGATTAATTTATGCGTTGGAGTACCTTCGAGAAGGCTACGGGGTGATCCAGTTGGAGACTGCATTACGATTTCGATTTAAATTGTATAATTAAGATTAATAACGTTAATTTGGAATGTATTTAATAAATACTTTTAAAAGCTCGATGAATTAAAAACAATACATGAATCAATGCGCATTCAGTTATTTATTACAATCGTTTATTCAGTTTCACCTGTTTCGATGTATGTTCTTTTTAACCGACTTCAAAAAGGAGGAGGTTCTCAATTCGACCTAATTTTTTTTTTTTTTTTTTTTTTTTTTTTTTTTTTTTATTTTTTTTTTGTGTGTATGTTACTCGATAACTCGAAAACCCGTGGACCGATTTTCAAAATTTTTTTTTTAATCGAAAGGGTATAACTCGAAATTGGTCCCATTTGCACGACACCAGGATCTGATGGTGGAATCTTGGAGAAATCGAGGGAACTCTTCAAATTTTATATGGAGATGTACGGCGTTTTCGGTAATTTGTTGATGAAGTCAAGATTTTACATTCAGTAAACAGAATACTTTCAAAATATTGCTAACTAGTTGTGCCCGCGACTCCGTCCGCGTGGAATAGTGACAAATTTCCCCCGTTTTTCCTACATTTTCCACTGTTTCTTCGGTCCTTTTGGTCGCAGCGTGATGTTATATAGCTTAAAGCCTTCCTTGATAAATGGTCTATCCAACACAAAAAATATTTTTCAATTCGCACCAGTAGTTTCTGAGATTAGCGCGTTCAAACAAACAAACAAACTCTTCAGCTTTATTATATTAGTATAGAATTGAAGTCGGTTTTTTTTTGTTTAAAATTATATCTTTCTAAATGATGTTTGTTGGACTATAATCAAAATCTTGAAAGTAAAGTTATTTTATGCACTTTCCTGTAACCAATTGACTTTTATCTAATAAAAACGGAAGAACTGTATTGATCACATAATATGTCACATTAATTTATTTTTTATATTATTTTTAGTTTGCACATTTAATTACAAACATTCATACAAAGAAATCAAAATGAATGAATAAAATGATAAGACGGAATTTCATCAATAATTACACGTATCGCTGTCACAGACTCGCACCGCCACCAACACAAACGACGTGTTCCAAATTCAAAACATTTTGTTTTTTTATTTATCCGGCATTTGTTATTAAAATGTTCTAAATTTGAATGTAATTGTAGTATCTATCGATTCTATAATGTAAACATTACAATGTTGCCACACACAGATTTTTTCTGTAGACCATTTAGCTTATTACTTCTGATCGTGTACAGTAAAATTGTGGTATGAAAGCGGTATGTGGGTTTAAAATAACACCTCTCCATTTCTTCCACTGATATCCAAAGAAGCGACTAAGGAAATAGGTTTATTCGTAGGTATGTTTTAGGCGACAGGATAGCAACCTGTCACTATTGTACTTCTTTCATCTATGTTTAAACCTAACATTATGCTAAACGTGGCCTCATAGCGTGAAATAGTCATGGTTTTAGCTGTTACGTTTTGTGTGTTCTGCCTACCCCATTAGGGAATACAGGCATGATGTTTGTATGTATGGTATATAATTTTAAACAAAAAAAAACCGACTTCAATTCTATACTAATATAATAAAGCTGAAGAGTTTGTTTGTTTGTTTGAACGCGCTAATCTCAGAAACTACTGGTGCGAATTGAAAAATATTTTTTGTGTTGGATAGACCATTTATCAAGGAAGGCTTTAAGCTATATAACATCACGCTGCGACCAAAAGGACCGAAGAAACAGTGGAAAATGTAGGAAAAACGGGGGAAATTTGTCACTATTCCACGCGGACGGAGTCGCGGGCACAACTAGTTAGCAATATTTTGAAAGTATTCTGTTTACTGAATGTAAAATCTTGACTTCATCAACAAATTACCGAAAACGCCGTACATCTCCATATAAAATTTGAAGAGTTCCCTCGATTTCTCCAAGATTCCACCATCAGATCCTGGTGTCGTGCAAATGGGACCAATTTCGAGTTATACCCTTTCGATTAAAAAAAAAATTTTGAAAATCGGTCCACGGGTTTTCGAGTTATCGAGTAACATACACACAAAAAAAAAATAAAAAAAAAAAAAAAAAAAAAAAAAAAAAAAAAATTAGGTCGAATTGAGAACCTCCTCCTTTTTGAAGTCGGTTAAAAAGTAGACAACGAATATTTATCTTAGTACTAATTCAATTCACCCTGTATCATTCCAAGAGTGCAGAGATATCTTCATTAATCTCGCTATCTTAATTCATGCTAACTAATGCCAACCCTTCGGCACCTGAGGCCAACTGCATCTTATCTTTACTGCCAACACAGATTAGGCTTTTAGCAGATAGCTTAATATCTGCAATTACAACATCCGTGTCGGGTTAGAATAACACCTCTACATTTTTTCCGTGGATGTCGTGAGAGGCGAGTTAGGAAATAGGTTAAGGTGTGCTTTAGGCGATAGGCTAGCAATCTGTCACTATTATACCACTTCCACCTGTTTTCGTACCAAAACTTGTGCTAAAAGTGGCTGCGAAGCGTGAAGGAGTCAAGGGTTGTCTGTGTCTCGTGTTTTGTGTGCTCTGCCCATCCCATTTGGAAATACGGGCGTGATCTATACATCTATCTATGAATGTATTTTCTCCAAACAATGTCATAAACTCCATAACGTTTTATACTCTGAGAGCCAAGTACAACAATCGACTGTAAAAATATCGGTACACCTTATAAATGCTCCATTTTAGCTTAAAATGATAGTGACGTCAACAACACCGCGTAACTTGTCGATAATGTTCACCAATTCTCCCACCTCCGCTCCGGTCCATATTTAACCGTCCATATTTTCCCGAACATACATCACACACCATTACGTTTGGACACAACATGCTTTCGCCGTTAAATCACACACTACACGGAATCAGAATAAACACCCTGCAAACATCAGGTGCGGGCAGCGATCCCCAACCTTTGGGAATATTTTAATACACCAAACCCTTTGCAATCATTTTATTTTCATACCGGTCCCGGAGGCCCAGAAGGTCCGTGATTTGCCATTCAAAGCGCGACGTGACAGCGCATCAGGTACGGGGATGAGACGGCCGTAAGTATAAGGGTTAAGATAATACTGTTGACAGATAGTGGATTCGATTGTGGAAATCAATTTATTACGTTTTGTTTGGACGTTATAGGTTACGGGTGGTCGTTGAGGTTGCTTGTTAAGCGTAAGTGTCTTGTTATTTTTTTAGGTTAGGCAAGGTACCAATTTACTTGAAGAATAGAACATGTATTTATATGTTAAGAAAGGGAAAGCACAAATAGGTTTTTACTTAAAAAAATTCTAATATCTCAGTGTTTGATACTATCATAAATAGTTGATGATCAATCATAGATTCTGATCAAAGTCATGTTATAGGGACAAGAGTCACATTAACATGACGTTTATGTTTATTTGTCTATTTAATCGTCACTTTTGACAGCTAAATGATATTTTTATCATCAGTAACTTACTCTAAAATTGCTACAGTAATCTGCACCTGCTTATAAATCTTTACCTAACACAAAATCTGTATTTAGACCTTAAATAATATCATAATTCCCCTCCCCCGCACAATATCTCAGCAAGCCTCTCATTTCACCGGACAAACGCAATAAAAACGAATATCAGTCGAAATCACATGCTCAATAGTTTCCCTACGATTTCAATATAGAGAGGGAAAAAAAGTTTATATCAAAAGAACTAGCGTACCTTCGCAGGGGCTCAAATCTGGGCGGGACGTGACCGGGGCGCCAAGCGGCGAAGCCTTTAATAAATCGCGCTTTATTTTTATAAAGCACACCTTGTGACGTCGGCCATGTTTATGCCGGCCGTGTGTTCTGAATTTGAGAATGGAAATGAGAAAAAGGTTCGCGACGCCTGCCTTTTGTTTTGGCTATTCGCGCGTTTTATGAATAAAAAATTGTGGTTTTGCATGCGGTTGGGTTGGGTGAATTTGATGATGCGGAGTTACTTTTGGGAACGTCACGCGGACAAATGGATGATGCAATGGTCAATGATGATAAATAATGATGATATTTTTAGTGTATGGTGTCGAGTTTAGATTAACACCTCATTAGATTCAGAGCGAGACAAGTCGCGAGCGAGATAGACTACACCTGTCACTGTCTAATTAGGATTAAACATGACAGGTAGTCGAAAACGCGCGATGCGATTCGAACATGTTACATTCTTAGCAAATCAACTACAAATGGAATAGGTAAAGCACACGAAAAGATAAACTATGACCTTTCACTTTTTAGGTTTGAAATTAGAGTAAGTAGTTTTTAAAAACAATACAATAAATCTAGACAAAATTTTGTTATGCTTACGATTCTGCCTGCAAAAGCAAAACCCACGATATAATAACTTAACCAGCCATAAATTTCCCCGTAAAATCTAAATTGAAAACACACATAAACGGGATCAAAATTTTGATCCAGCATTCTTGGCATTGGCCAATACAATAAAATGGAACAACGCGGTCAGTACCACATCACCGCAGACGCTACAACAATTTCTCCAACTCCTCCATTCATTGCGCGTTTGAAATGCCTCCCTCTAGATACAGGGATGAGTAAACACGCAATGTATTTTGTGATTACTGGAAATTTTGATTAGTTGGTGGACGTGGTACGGGGTACGTAGTGCGTACGGCGGCCGTAAAATCGTCTAGACGGCTGATTTACGTCCACCTGGCTGAGGGGAGATAGCGGTTTGGCCGAAATTAGCTGGTAAAGGAAAAGTCAAGAAATGAAGACATTAGTGGAAGTAAGTCAAAAGAAAACATGCAACACGCATTTATACCCAAGTGGGGTGGTAAGCAGAGCACATGAAGCGCTACATAGACAAAACCATTGCTATTTGAAGTAGATACTTTTAGTACGATTTTTAGTTTGAAGTTGTACAAAAGATGTATAATAACGATAGGTTGCTAGCCTATCGCGTAAAGCAAAACTGAAACTTTATCATTAGTTGCATTAATTACAACATTTTAAATTTCCAACCCGACACCACACGTCGAGACATGAATACATTTCTAGTAAATTCAGTTAGCCTATCATTTTAAATTAAGATTTTTTTAATAAGTCATAAGGGTTTTTTTTACACAGCTTAATGGTTTTAAAAGAAAAATGCGCCTTTCTCAAAATGTCAAAACAGCATCACTTGAAGGTAAGGTAAATCTACCATTGCTCGACACTGACCCAATACACGGCGCTTGCAACCTTGTGTCATAGTACTAAGACAGGCGACAGATGGGTGTCGTCTACTGGACGTTGAGGCGTCGAGCATTGGTACATTTACCTAGAAGTAAATAGAAATTAAGACAACTACCCAGTGGTTACTATTAAGTAAACTCGCAACTACTCACATCAACCTAAACTGATATAAAGCAAACAGTGTCGGCTAACTACCGAAACATCCGTCCGTTAATGCACCTGGTCGTTACAGTAAGTGCGGAGGGAGCCGAATCAATCGCAGCATCCCTTTCTCAAGATAGCGCAAATGGGTGAAGCTGGGCTAGGAAAAGTGCGGGGAAAGTAGGTGACTATTCGATAATTTTAATTGATTTGTTAGTAATGGATATGGGTTCGCATTTGACGGAAACTCAAACATATCGACAAAATATTCATGTTTTGAACCTTCGTGATTGATGTCGTAAGAGGCAACTACATAAGTTAGGCTATTAATCTGTAACTGTTATACCTGTTTAATCAAAATTTAGAGCCAAAATTATGCTTAATGTGTGTACAAAACGTGAAATAGTCATATTAAAGTTTCGCGTATGATGTTATAATGTATTTACCACTGCACTGGTCTTCGGTATGTTAAAATAAATAGAATTATTTTGAAATTACCTCGATCACCGCTTTACAGTGGCTGTGGTCTCGTACCCATAGATCCGAAACGTCAACATAACTTCAAAATTTAATGTGTTTTAGTTTTCGTGGCCCCGCGGAGGTGAAACAGTGGGATTAGCTTAAGGCACAATTCACAGCGCACTGCTTCTGCGTTTTCCAATAGTTCCGACTTCCGACCCTACTGTCAAAATTCACACAAATTACGACACATTGGTCATTTTTCAGTCTTATCGATGTGGACGTGTTTCTGTTTAATAATAAATAATATTATGATGTAACAAGAAAGAAGATTAAAAACATATAAATTGTCGACTAAATATTGTAATTTGCACTGCCAAACCTCGAACAAGTGTGTTGCAGTGTGAACAGATTGAGAGCAAACCCCAATTTCAATCACTGCGTGTGACATAGCATCCGATGAAGCTTTGCTTATACTTTTATTAACAGTGAAAAAAGTTGTATTAACGTAATAGTAAAAATCATCGGATAATATTTCACTTTGTTTTTTAGGTTTTAGAAACATGCTTTTACTTAATATTCCTTTTCTACGATAACTTTTAAGAATCGTAAGTTGCAATGGCGCATTTTTCTTGGCACCATTGGTCATTCCGAAGTGCCGGTAGACAAAAAAAAACAGATTTTGTAGAAAGACTCTTGCAAAAATGTTTCAATTTTCTTATTCGAGTTTATGTCATAATGTTAATCAAGTTTATGCGTCACAAATTCCAGCCAGCTTACGGTAGCATTTCCTTGGTTTCTTAACATTTAGTGTAAGCTTAAACGGTAGCAGTGGAAAGCGCAGTGAATCTATAAGGCACCTAATCTTCGGACCTCGCCATTACGGACGGCGATTGACTCCGCGCCTGAACTTGGTCGGGTCAGGTTGATACTGTTGTATTGATTTCAGTGTAGCAGCGATTTCTGAGTAACGTTTGCCACTTACAGTTAACAGTTGTGTGAAGAAACGGGTATAAACTTAAGGATGCTTGTTTAAGACATTATGTATTTACCTACGGGCAATAAGTTAAGCTATGATAGCCCAGCGGTTCGAACTGTGGCCTCTCAAGCAGAGGGTCGTGGGTTCAAACCCCGGGCTCGCACCTCTGAATTTTTCGGAATTTATGTGCGATATCAAATTTGATATTTAACACGAGAAGGAAAACATCGTGAGGAACCTACACACAGCGATGAAGTAATTCAACGTTGTGTGTGATGTTCCCAATCCGCACTGCGCCCGCGTGGGAACTATCGCCCAAGCCCTCTCATACTGAAAGGAGGCCTGTGACTGCAGTGGGACGTATATAGGCTGATGATGATGATGAATAAGTTACACATAAGTGTGAAAGAATTCCATTGTTTGGTTTAGAATAACATCAGTGGTCTCTTGTGCAACGGGTCGTAGGTTCGAATCCCAGGCTCGCACCTCTGGTATTTTTCGGAATTTGTGTGCGAAATCGAATTTGATATTTATAATTGTCTATTCGGTGAAGGAAAATATACATTGACGAAGCAATAATTGAATTTTTCATTGCATTGAATTATTCAATGCCGTTTGTAAAAAATTGGTGATAGCCCAAACCCTCTTATATCGAGAGGAGGCCTGTGCCTAACAGTAGCGTGTGTTTAGGCTGGATTAGTATCTAAGTAATATTAAATTCGTCATTTTACTTCACCCTACGTTACAAAGTAGAAATCTTCGGGTACAACATTGAAGAAAACTATCTCGTTTGATTATTTAGTATAGAATCGATTTCCTTAAGGTATCCCAATCGCCATAAAACGCCGCCATGTCGTTATCTCACCTCTCGGATCTCCGCTCGCAGCGGGCGGCTGAATTTGAAGGGCAAGTATGGAAGCGGCCGGACTGCGGCGTGAAGCGGCCGGCCGGAACGCGATACGAACCGGATTACACCGGTTTGGGGGACGCACTGAGAGCATAGAGTTTTATTAAATAGTAAGAATAAAGATATACATACATACAATCACGTGTGTGCTGTTAACTTTCGTGATTCTCATTCATATTTATCACTACGTGGGACTTCATTACGTATGAGTGTGATTTTAATTACCTCGACGTTTCAGCCGCGTTATATGTACTATGGTCACGAGTAGACTATTACGAGAAGTCTATTGTTGACTACGGTTGCTGTAAATCGCGTATTATGTTCCCAAACGGGGTAGCCAGAGCACACGAAACGTAATAGACACAACTATGATTGTTTTATTTTACGCAGTCACTTTCAGCCTAATTTTAGGCTCAAAACAAGGAGTAGTAGTGCTAATCTGTCGCTTAACGCTCGCCCTGACCTATTTCCTTAGTCACCTATGACGACATCAATGGAAGAAATGGATGGGTGTTATTTTAACCCGCATATATCACGCATTAGTCGCCTCTTTCGACGTCCACGGAAGAATTCGAGATGAGTTATTCTAAATCCAACATCACACGGGGCAAAAACTGCAATAATTATTATTATATTCTTAAATAAAATGATAATAGTGGTAATGACTAATATAAAACATTTTGATTTCATTTTTTCGTGTTTGGAATTAATGTTGTTTTTTTTTTAATAGTAAAAGAAAAAAATATGTCCGATAGTTTTTGAAAATATAAAAATGTACAAACTCATGCTCCCAGTGTGTCCTCAATTTCTTTCGCTACCTTATTTTATGAGGATTATACGATCCTCTACCTTGTCAACGTTACACCGGTACAATGTTCCCCTATCCTCCTTACACTCCGCCTCAACCTTACGCCCTAACGCTAAGGTCGATTTTCCTCCGCCCCAGGTAAATTATAACTTGGCGTTTATTGGGGAAAGTGGGGAAAATTGACTTACCCTAGATAAGGATGTAACGGGCAGTGTTTTTTCTGGGAATTACTTCTGTGTACAATTTTCTTGTTTACCTCTATTTTGCCATTGGATTTTATCGACTGTAGTTCCATTAACATAAATATTTTCGCATCTATAGAGGGCTTTTGGAATAAATACCTACATAGGTATATATAAATATCGAGTTTCTTTTTTCAAAATGGGTAGACGGTAGATGGGTACGAAACGGAACGTAGAAAAAATAATGTTTTTTTTTGCGCTTTAAACTTTTGGAATAGTTTAAGTCAGATCTAAGAGGTATTTTAATATTGATAGGTTGCATTCATTTTTTTTTCTCTTGTTACACATCTATTTAAGTATGTGATTTTTAATCTCCCAAAGTTAATATTTTAATTTTCTTCGTTTTCATAAACGCGGCTGAGCAGAGCTGCAGTAGAATACCTATTAAAAAACAAAATAAAATAACCCTCAATTTTTTCATCCCTTTTTGATTCACACCAATAATGGCAACAGGCAGCCAATTGAAATATTTTATACACAAAGTACACAGACGTATTTTTATTTTAATAAAAAACAACAAAATAAAAATAAAATAAATGTTAACAGGAGCTCCCGTACAAAAAACGACAATTGCTGCCTTATTTAACTCGATATTTGCCCCCTATAGCTCTTCTTAAAAAGGATCCAGAATCGTTCTCAAGCGGATGGCAACTGCGCTCGGCCTGTAGGCTTAGCACGACGACGCATTCTAGTCGCGTCGCGCGCGGGATAGTCTACCTGTCACTTTCTGACGTCTCTAATTAGACAGTGACAGGTATAGTCTATCTCGCGCGTATCTCTACTCGCGCCCTACCGTACTAAGGGGACTGGTCCCAATCCCGACTGTTCCGAGACATCGTGCCTGTGAGCGGTGTCTGTGCGTTGCTCGAGCGCACTTTGCATGGAGATCCACTTCTGTTCCTATCTGTTTTGTGACTCAACTTTCCGACTATTTGTTGTGTACAGTTTTCGTGTAGGAGCAGGTGTTAATCGAAAAACTTTCGCATTGAACATTTTAGCTTCAATTCCACCAACAGCTACGCTGAACAACTTAAAAAATTTACTTTTACCTTGACTTTTTTTGACCCGTGTGGTGCCGGGTTAGAATAGCACCTCCCCATTTCTTCCCATGGGTGTCGTAAGAGTCGACTCTGGGAAAGG
>BHDV01005489.1:342193-404075 GCA_005406045.1 Adoxophyes honmai | reverse complement strand
TGTATAGCTCCTCTTAAAAAGGATCCAGAATCCCCAACTGTTCCGAGACATCGTGCCTGTGAGCGGTGTCTGTGCGTTGCTCGAGTGCTCTTTGTATGGAGATTCACTTCTGTATTTATCTGTTTTGTGACTCAACTTTCCGACTATTTGTTGTGTACAGTTTGCGTGTAGGGGCAGGTGTTAATAGAAAAACTTTCGCATTGAGCATTTTAGCTTCAATTCCACCAACAGCTACGCTCAACAGTTTTAATTACTAATTTTTTTACCTATTATTAAAACATAATCGCATTGGGTATAATCCTGTCAGGATATTTTTTGTATGGAAAATAAATAAAATAAAATAAATAAAAATACATGCATAACGTCTGCATTCTCAAATGGAACAGGCAGAGTACGGGAAACGCTATAACGTGAATAGTCATGTGTTTTTATTATATCTCTTCCATGTTACTAAGCGTGAAATATGCGCTACGTAGTAGTGTAAATTATTCATGGTTTATTCATAATTCGGTGTACTCTGCCTACCCCATATGGGCATACATAGGCGTGATTTTTAGTACGCTGACTTAATTGTGTATTAAGGACATTGATGGTTTGCACCCGATCTTATAATATTTTGTTCGATACTATTTGTATGTTTTTCAGAATCTAGTCATTTTTTTTTTAGATTGCAGTTTAAAGCATTGTCAACTTATTCACTTACTGACACTATTTAGCGACTTAATTGTAGCCCTTGTGCGCTACAATCTAATTAATCCATCTCTGTTTGAGCGCAAAATCTTTCTAACTTCATGCTCTATTGCTTTAGCTTAGTTTAGGATGTTGGCACTTGTTCAACTAACTTACGCTCCAACCGTGCATTTTATTCTATTCCAATATCACTAGCATTACCTTCATCCATTAACATTCGCACTCACCACACACTTTCAATTTAGCCAGTACTTTGCACAGTTTGCACCAACGACGACATATTCAGCTGTAACATAATCCATTGCGTGCTTGCCTGTTGATTAGTGCTACTTTTTAGAACCCGATGCGACACAGTTGCATAAAATTCTTGAAAAATTTAATTCGTGGATTGGCGCCAAATTACTAGTCCTATATTTTATTATTATTTTTTAATAACAAAGGTTCGCAATTGACTAATATTACTTACAAAAAAATCACACCCTGCCTCGTGGGCAAAGAAAACAGAGAGCCATTCGCTTTTATTTTGTCGTACTTCTTTGGTTCCATTCACTTTTCATTTTAATTTGAATTCTTTTTAGAACATTGCCGATCTGCTCGATTTACTCGTACGGATGGTTAAGAGATAGTGGAAATACAAATAATGACCATAAACGACCATAGTTGCAGGTATGATATTGTCGAACGTTTTCATCGCGCAATGGACATTAAACACCCAGAGATTCTCATAGTTGTAGGTAACTTGTATCGTGGGGGCAGGTGCTAATCGAAAAAGTTTCGGGCGGTTATTGACCCGGCAAGTTTTCTAATCGCCCATATCTATTCTATTTGCTCGCAATAAGCAAGTTTGTTTGCCGAAAGGTAATGAGGGTACGTGCTGGAACAGGAAAAGAGTGAATAGTTTGTTATTTTGCGAGTAAAAAGCAGACTAACACAATAAAATGTAAAACATACTACTAATAGATACTACTAACAGGATAATACTTACAGTTCCTCTAATGCAATTACCTAAGTCATTGCCGCAAATTATAAAATCTTTACATAATAATATTTAAATGAAAATAATAAAATAAAAATTAACACAATTACATGTAGTATAAATAAACCTATCTACAACACCACGAAACGTGAAATATTTAGTCATGGATTCGGCTGCGTTTCGTGCACACTGCTTACCTCATTTGAAGAATACAGTTGTGATGTAAATGTATGTAGGCTCGGGTCTTTTAACATGCAAGAAATTTAGAGTTTCAATAGCTTTCACACTGTAAGTTTAATAAATTACAACACAAATAGGAGCACCATTCACCTGATTCTGTCTTTTTGTAATCGTCACGTGATTTCCATTTCCTAAATGCAGAGCTTTTTGCTTCTATATGTATGTGTATATTCCTGTAATTATTTCCTTTTACTAACAACCGTTCTCTACAAGATCTGTAAAATGTGTCTTGCTCGCCGGCGACAGCAACGCACACTCGCGCGCAGCGTATCATCGTGGCAGGTTACTTTGGCGCTGAGCCACGTGCGATAGGTGAGCCATTTCGAACACAGATAGTTAAGAAAACAGATTTTCCACATTTTTTAAACGTTTTAAATCTTTTCAGGGATTACAGTTTAGAGGTGAACATTCAGAGCGAACATCTGATGTTGTTAGTGTTGTGTGTCGGTGTGATAGGGTGACGGTGGACAATATTAGTGAAACGCGGGTAGTTCGGGGAGCTGTTACTGATGAAAATCAAGTGCGGGTAGTTCGAAGGACCCGCGCTGCTAAACAAACGTCGTGCTCTGCTTCAGTCAACTCGTGACCACGGTCGCTGTAACGCGGCTGAAGTGTTGAGAAGGTAAATAAAATCGTGATTAAGTCCCGCGTACATAATAATTATGAGTGAGGATCGCGAAAGTTTAAAATATTATATTACAGTTTTAGTAGAGATTCTAAGTAGTCTTCTTAAAATACATGCTATCCAGAAGAGATAACTTTTTTTTCATCTCCTATATTGTTTTGTTTGTTAGAGAATGTTGTGAAGATAGTTTTGAGGACCAGGACGCAAATTTTTATCCCTGACCTTAAAAAAATATTTGTTTTTCATATCTTCAATTATTTCACAAAACTCGCCTGAGTTTACCTTTTGTCATTTTACATACATACATACATACATATTCTCACGCCTGTATTCCCATGAGGGGTAGGCAGAGCACATGGATTCAAAATCTTGTCATTTTAGTTTAGGTATAATGTCCAAAACCTTAGTTAACCTCGAAATCGCATTTTTACAGAACAAACACATTAAAATTTAACGAGATTATTCAGTTTTAATAATTTTTAATTAAGTAATTTAATGAACAGAGACATTTATGATGCTCGTTCTCGAAGAAACGCCCATTTGTTATTACGTAAATTGCTGCTCCTCGCTACTGCTCAAAGGTTGGCTGGTAGAGATCGCTTTTGGGATAAGTCCGCCTTTGTACTTTGTTCTTTTTTTTTTAAACCTGTCTGTACCTTTTTTATTTTCTTTTGTACAATAAAGAGTTTTTACTTTACTTTACTTACTTAAATACTTATGATAGCGTGAGATGTGGGAATCGGTGAATGAATGAACAAACATAAGAAAGGTTTACGAACAAACTGAACTAGCTTTTGATAGATATTCTGTGCCCCTGTGCCGTCCAACGTCTTGCTAGCAAATAAAGAAATTTCCCTGGAAATTTATTTCTCTCGGAATTGTCCCGTAATGTTCGTAGTGAAGAAAATTTGGAATGTTTGTAAAGCTTTTATTATTGTGTCCCGGGTGATATATTCCTTGTTCCCTGGCACGGTGAACTGGAAGGTGTAAAGGTTTTAATGGAATACAGGATAGAACGAAACGACTGAAGTAACTTCGGACTTTATACTGAAAGGCCATACATATTCCAACAACGTGAAATCATATTTCTTAATCAGATATTAAAATACGTACGTACAATCACACTTATGTCCCCAAATGAGGTAGGCAGAGCGCACGAAACAAGGCATAGACAAAATCAAGATTATGACTATTGCACGCTTCGCAGCCACTTCTAGCTTGCTTTTAGGTTAAAATATAGATGGAAGAGGTAGATTATTGAGAGGTTGCATAAAGCATACACCTAATCCTATTTCCTTAGTCGCCTCTTACTAAATCCACGGAAGAAATAGAGAGGTTTTACTCTAAATCTGACTCTTCACTGAAAAAGAAAAGACTGATGTAGGTACGTAAAACAGTATTTACATAAACCGCGGCAGCCTTCAATAAATTACCACACACTTAAATCTTTCACTTAACATTATTTAAAGACAGAATAAGTACACAAGTCACAATTCTGATAAACAGAGGTCGAACACGCAAGAAATTAATAAACCAAGATGATTAACAATTAATAACAAACAATTACGCACTGTTAAAAATTAAAGATAACGAACTTGTCATTAATATAAACCCAACCGTCCTTTCAAAATACTTTCGAAGATGGCAATAATTAGTGTTCTCCTTTTGGGCCCAACGTCTCTCCGTAAAAGGCGCGACATTGTAAAAAACAAACGGCATTAAGTCAACGCATATACCATCGTAAAATCGACCGTATTGTCTACATGTAAAACTTAAATTTTCAAAGAAAAGTAGTTGGTGGTTAGTGTTACTGAGTAGGGAGGTTAATGCAAGGGTCATCAGATGTATCATCTTTCGAAAAGATCAATCACAGAGGTATTTATACTAAAAAATGCGTGCTGATTGGGTCAAGGGCAGATTTATAAGGTATTGTCAGAATTAACTGGTTTTCCAATTGGGAACGTATGGTTTGCTCATTTAAATACAGTATTTTGTACATAGTCTTTTTTATTTAAGCTTCTACTTCCACAATTTATTTTCGTTATAATTTCTTAATTGATACTGAATTATTGTACGCCCTTTTTTGATGTATATTTACCACACAACAGCTTATAAGCAACCGTCTCCCGTGACATTCGGTCGCAACCGTGCACAGCCTGTTACGCTATTGAATAACGCACCAGAAATCTAAATCGTGTTTAATTTGACAGTTTCAGTGTCAGTTCGTTTTGAAATGTATCAATTTCGAAGCGATTTTTCATTCCAACTGTCAAATTAAACACGATTTAGATTTTTGGTGCGTTAGACGATAGCGCTACGGATGACTTTAAACAACGGATATAATTTAATTTCCTCTTAAGTATACCATAATGTTCTTGCTTTTGTATCAGAAATACAGTAAATACTATAATAGCAAGTATCAGATAGAGTCAACGTCCGTGCTAAGTGTCTGCTGTAGGTGCGACTATCTCCGCTTGGCACCGTGCCTCGGCTTACTCGCAAACATTGCAAATGAGAACAAATTTAACACTAGAAAACTGTTAGTGCTCGTGCGTGACGTTTCCTAGTTTATAAGTTGACGTAAACATACATACATAGATGGAAATAGGTTGAGGTATACTTTAGGCGACAGGCGACCTGCCACTGACGACCGGATAGCTCAGCGGTTAGAAAACCTGACTGTGAAGCTTAAGGTCCTGGGTTCGATCCCTGGTCGGGGCAGATGTTTGTATGATGAATATGAATGTTTGTTTTAGAGTCTTGGATGTGTATCTATATTATGTATAAGTAAGTGTATCCGTTGTCTAGTACCCATAACACAGGCATTAAATTGCCTACTTTGGGACTAGGTAATTGATGTAAGAATTGTCCAGTGATATTTATTTATTTAATTATTTATTTATTTATAGCCAACTCGAAACCTAAAAAAATAGAAGTGGCCACTAAATGTGAAATAGTCATGGTTTTGTCTATGTAGCATTTCGTGTGCTCTGCCTACCCCATTTGGGAATACAGGCGTGATGTATGTGTGCATGCATGTAGGTACGTATCAGGGCAGTGCGCACGCAAAGTTACTCATTTTTGCTACTGTCTTTATCTCCCTAAACCTAAAAATTTATGACTCAGCTAGTAACCTGCTGTCACTATTATACCTACTCTTTTATCTAACTTGAAACCTCATCATCATCATCAGCCTATATACGGCCCACTGCAGGGCACAGGCCTCCTCTCAGTATGAGAGGGCTTGGGCGATAGTTACCACGCGGGCCCAGTGCGGATTGGGAACTTCACACACAACGTTGAATTACTTCGTCGCTGTGTGTAGGTTTCCTCACAATGTTTTCCTTCACCGAATAGCTCGTGATAAATATCAAATTTGATATCGCACATAAATTCCGAAAAATTCAGAGGTGCGAGCCCGGGGTTTGAACCCACGACCCTCTGCTTGAGAGGCCACAGTTCGAACCGCTGGGCTATCACGGCTTTTTAACTTGAAACTTGAAACCTAAAACGCTAAAATTGGCAACGGAACGTTTAATATATATCTATGTATGTGTTGGCGTTGTCGTGTCCCATCTGTAATAAACTAAACTATCGATAAACATTGGGACCGGCCGTGATATAATTACGCACTAAAAAGTAATATTACATAAACACAACCAAACCTAAGTCCCTATGTGTCCGTAGATACTATCGAACCAACTGATTCCTGACCCACCGCAGAACGTTGTCACAATAAACGTCATACACATTTCCTTTGTCAATCAATGCAATGTCACTATGACGTTCACTGTGAATAGGTTCTATGGTGGGTCAGTATTCAATTGGTTCGATGGTACATAAGATTCCATTACACACAAGCCGGTCCACATATTAACCTTTATGATCTAATTTGGCAGTGTCCAGGCTATTTGGCAGGTCGCCATTGCGCCACAGGTACAGGCAGGAATGGGTTTTTGAAGTCGAGTGTCCAGTATTTAGAGTGTCTATTTGACGGTGATACTCGTACAAATGATTGAAGCATGTTTCAGTCTTTTAACTTTTAATTTGACAATATACAATTGTACAGTCAAGGAAATTGATACATGTGCCACTTTGAACCTTTGTACAATGAATTTCATATTGCTTTTATTAGTAGATACCATAGAGGATAGAACCTATAGAGAAACAATGTTCACAACCCCGGTCCGCAAATAGTTTGTTGATTTCAACATACTAAACGTCACCGTCACTGTCACAGAAACTGTACAGAGCCAATAACCGTAGAGAAAAAGGCACTAGCGTTACGCGCGGTCTTGGACCGGCCAATAAGAGCACAGCGATCACTTCAATTGTTTTGCGGAATAATTTCCGAACAACCAAGATGACATTAGTACTCTATTGGTTCTATCCTCAATGGTAGATACTTAGTATGCTATTTTACAGTGACGTTTCTGGTAAACAGATACAAAGTGGCATAGTTATCAAATTCTTTGACTGTACATAATTCAAGACTGTATTTTTTTTAAGACTCCATGCTAACATGACAAATTAAGGGGTTAACGCATTATACTAAAGACGAGACCATACCATACCATTGGTTTGGGTACGTGGAGAGAATGGATGAATCAAGGATATGTAAGCAAATTTACAAGGGAAGTGTGTTAGGGCAAGTCGGTCGAGGGCGCTCTCGCAGAACGTATATCGACCAGATCGGCGATGTACTAAATAAAGCTCAAATTAGGAGTACCTAACCGAAACCGTCGAGCGTGTGTGACGAGAGTGATGAATGTGAGTGAAGCGAGAGAAGTATGTCAGAATAGATGCGAATGGCGCTCCGTTGTCCCTGCCTACCCCGCAGGGAATAAGGCGTGACGGTTATGTATGTACTAAAGACGAATATAATACCCCTTCCATCTGTTTCCGAACCTTAAATTATGCTAGAAGTGGCTACGAAGCGTGAAATAGTCATCAAGGTCTTGTCTACGTAACGTTTCGTGTGCTCTGCCTATCGCATTTGGGAACACAGAGGTGATTGTATGTATGCATGTAGGTAAAAATGCTTTCATACATTTTTCTTGCGACGCATTCGTTTTGGCAGATAGTCGTTTTATATCGCAGGAAAGCTCAAAAAAAGACGCGGTGAAGCTCTTACAGTCTCCGGAATCTAACTTGGCCAGGTTTTAAAGTAGATCACACGGAACGTGACATAGACAAAACCATGACTACGACGATTTCACGCTTGTCAGGTACTTCTAGCATAGTTTTAGGTTTGAAATCGGATGGAAGAGGCAGTATAATAGTGACAAGTTGCTAGCCTATCGCCTATAGCATACCTAAACCTATTTCCTTAGTCGCCTCTTACGACATCCACGGTAGAAATGGAGAAGTGTTATTCTATCCCAACACCACAAAAGTACTTGCGTAGATACTTTCTTTAATTTTGAACTTTGCATTCGCCCGAATTTTTCAAATAACAAATACGACTAAACTAAGTGTTAACTTATCGACCTGAAACGCTCTAGACCGTGGTAATAGAATCCTAATGACCGTGTTAAGACGATTAACATTCCGCACCTCGTCTGGACTCGGGGACATTCGCACCTCTTAATGGTGGAGGTACAAACTTCACAACTTTAAGATTGTCGCTGAAGTTACTCGTGAAAAGATACGACTGATTTCAATTTTTAGGAGCACGAAAAGTGAAATAATACGTGACGTATTTCACCGATTCTCCTTTTCTTCCGGTGTAGAGCCACTTTTAGCGAAAGATAGATTAAAGAAGGTTTCGTAGCTACTTCGAGCATTACATTACTGTCGCTCAACCTTTTTTTTTTGTTTGGGCTGGGAAATGCATTTACGCACTCTACATGGAATTGTTGTCGCCATGGTATGATTCATGACGGCAACAATTCCATGGATGTACGGGACTCGCCTCCCCGAAGGAAGGAATACCCGTTAAAACCCAGCACTCCCCCCCGACCGTTAATGCGGGGTGTCACGGGATCACCATAGGCATGCTACCGCGACACCCGCCGGTTAGCCATTGCTGGACCCTCGCTGCTTTTAAGGAGTGTGCTCTCCATCCCCATGTCCTTTTTTGAAGGGGTGTGGTCCCCCCTCAACGCTCCTTCTTGACTAAAAAGGAGTCGCGAGTATAAAGGCTGTTTGTTTGATAACGAGGAGGCAGCCTCTCCTCGTGCCCTCACGGAATGATAAAGGGCGCATCCCCACCCCGGTGCGCCCTGAAAAGGGCACTTCCCCTAACCCGCCTGGCCTAACCTCACGGCTTTCGGCGGGGGTGTCGCTCTTGGTCTGGCCCATCACCCCGAGCCAACCCGGTATGGGTGACCCTGTGCGGTATAGCCTCGGGGATCATTTGGGCACGCAAACCCCCCCACAGAAAAAATAGAAAGCTGTTATTATGCTAAACTCCACACCACACAGCAGAATACGAATGCATACATACATACAATCACGCCTGTGTTCCCAAATGGGGTAGACAGAGCACACACATAGACAAAACCATGATTATGACTATATCACGCTTCGCAGTTTCTTCTAGCATAGTTCTAGGTTTGCAAAGATGGAAGAGGTAGAACAGTGACAGGTTGCTAGCCTGTCGCCAAACCATACCTAACCAATATCGTTAGTCGCCTTTTACGACATCCCCTGAAAAAGCAGAGAGGTATTAATCTAACCCCCGTGTGGTGTCGGGATAGAATAACACCTCTCCATTTCTTCGTGGATGTCGTAAGAGGCTACTAAGGAAATAGGTTTAGGTATGTTTTAGGCGACAAGCTACCTGTCACTATTGTACCTGCCACCTCAAAACCTAAATAATAATATGCTAGAAGTGGCCACGAGACGTGAAATAGTCATTATTTGTCTATGTAACGTTTTGTGTGCTCTGCCTACCCCTTTTGGGAATACAGGCGTGATTGTATGTATGTATGTATGAATTAATCTAAACCCAACACGACACGGCAGAATGTAAATGCATGTCTCAAAAAAAAACTCATTCTCCCTATTAAAGAACGCACACATCGAACCCTGATCAATCGCATAAACTTCACCCAACTATCAGCGGAATCGCCAAATCGCAAAATCCAGGTCTCACCAACCTTTAAATCACTCCGTCATTAACAAGCGGACTTAGGCCGAGTCAATAGTTCAATATTTATGAGCGCAGGGGGCGCCACCGTAGATTTATGTGCGAGACAAGTGCCTTCGGTCAGGTACGTGATTTACTGGACTTGATGATGCGGAGTTGAGATATACGACCTTTTTTCGGGTGTAATGGGTGCTTAAACTACTGTGAGAAGTAAGATTGCTTTTGGGTTAGCTTTTGTTTTTGGGGTTAGGGTCTCTCTGCGTCTATTGACGCCAAAATAATTCAAAACGATGCCTGTCCACAATTTATTTTTCGATAGATCGGTAATGCATCTTAAATCGATATTTAAAAAGTTTCCGTCACGCTTGTATTTCCAAAAAGGGGTAGTAAGGCACAAAAATATTACACAGACAAAACTGACTATGTCACGTTTTGTATCCACTTTTTAGTTTAAAGGCATAACAGTGACCGGTTGGTAAGGGTGAGGTGTTTAGACAAATTATTGTCGGATTTAAAATATAAAATATTACCTTTAACTTATACTCCAAAGCTCTTACAATATAAATTAAGTTCAAATCAAATTCACGACGTCATTACCCAAGCTGAACATTGTTTCCTCGCTAACCATAATCGTTCGAATGGAAAATAAAACCCCCTAAACTCCCTTAACATTTATTATCCCCGTCAGGTTTAAAAATGACAAGTTAAAACGGTTGCAAGTAATTTACGTCGTGTCGATTTACCTCTCAACCCTCGAGCGGTAATTTTTATTATCTACAATTCGTCACGTCACCACGTCTGACAGTTGACGAGCGCCGCCATGTTTTATTTTCCGAGTTCCATGGAAATTCAATTTTTCACTTTACAGTTTAGTCTTTAGTGGGTGACGTTTTGAAGAAAAAATGATAAGATTTTTAAGGAATTCTTAGTTGCTGGAGTTTAGTAATATTTACATTCAAATCACGTTTCTATTCTCAAACATTGCAGGTAGAGCACATGAAATGGTATATAAACAAAATCATGATTCGTAACCACTTTTTTTAGTTTTTTAGTTAGACAGCAGAGACGTAACAAAGACTGGTTGCTAGTTTGTCACCTAAAACATAACTGTAACCTATTACCTTAGTCAACACGACACACGCAACACACACAAACTTCCGCATTTATAACATTAGTGTGCAAGTAGTGATTCTCAAAGTAGTCCAAGTGGAGCCCCAGCCACGGTAGATTCGTTGTTTGTATTTTTAACTTGGAAGAAATGTTGCAGCAGAAGGTCCACTGAAACTAGCAAAACTTTTAAAGGTCTATGAGAAAAACTTCGGGAGCTTCTGCCACGAAGGAAAAAAAATCACGAAAACAAGACACACCCCATTATTTTTCATAAAGGTAATTGCTACACAAACTTTAAGACAGATAGGCCCGAACAAAAACAACAGCCTGCCAAACTAACTAAGAAAAAACACCTCCGCGTCAGCACAAACTTACCTACTACGCAAAAAACTTTTTATTTATGCGCGCGCAAAAAGGATTAAAGGGCGTAAGTGAAGATAACCGTTTTATCTGAAATTGCTTAAATGAATGGCGGACGTGGCCCGCGTGGCTTAGGGAATTTAATTTAAATGTTGCCACGTTAAAAATTGGCGGAACAACGTTACCTGTCGCGCGTGACGCGTGACGTGTTGCTTTAAATGGAAATTTTGTAGTGTTTTCCTGGCAGCCCCGTTGTTTTGCTGAATGGTAAAATTACGAGGGGAATTGCGATGGGGCGAGTGCGCGTTTAATTTAAAATTATTTTACGGGTAAAGTGTAACAATAGACAAAGGATCGAGAGAGGCTCAACTTTAAAATGGTGATCTAGGGATTCTGAAAACTGTTCTGCCAACTTAACCCAGGTATCTTCATTTATGTACTTACGTCTATTTCTTAAATGTTCTTACTTATGATGTATTTTCTACTACGTATAAATTATAAAAATAATATACGAGACTGACGCGTTAAAATTACAAGAGGAATAGGGGATAGCGTTTTTCTTCGACAACGAATTGGTACCATCGTTGAGAGAGAATTTTTAATTTAACTACTTAAATTACTTCATGAGGTAAATTCTATAAGCAAAGAACAATATTAACTGAGATATCTTGTAGATGTTATAAAATATCAAAGTGACAAATTGATGTTGGAAAAGCAAATCTCAAGATTGTGAGCTAACGTAATAATACCCCTAGTAATTACGACTAATAAAATCGATCCGTGATAATCGAATAAAGACTGCTTGCTGTCTTTATGCATCAGAACTGCTGTTATGCTTAACATAGAACCTTTTATTCTTTTTTTTTCAGACAATGTCACTCAAAAAAGTCACTATCACAACATCGGTAAATGGACTAGAAAAACGGAAACCTTTCAGTATCACTATAACTAAATATCTCGAACTATTGGTGCCAGCTATTTCTTTAAAACTCTAAACAAGTTACTAACTAAAGTCGCACACCAGAGTCTAAACCGAACCTTAAGCCGCTTTATTTATTCTCCAACACCCTTTCCTTTGTGGCTCATTATCACGACAGATAGAAATTTCCAGACACAGCAGGCACCTTGCCCGAGCATTAAGCTCACGAAGATAACTACCTCCCACTTACCGCGCAAAAATGGCTGCCGAATGCAAAGAGCTGAAGACAGGCTGGCCCCAATAACCATATTACTCAAGGGCACAGCACTTATGGCCGGAGATGCCCATATTGGTGAAACGTTTTGGCTCTGCAGATGACCCAGCGAATTAAAAAAAATTAAGTGATTATGTTGACATCGTAAGCCTCAAAATCTAAAAAAAAATACAATCTGCTCTCTCAAACTTGACCAACATTAACATGATGAGAAGGCCACAAGCACACATAGTGTTGTATGTTAAAATTTGTATTCCTTATTTTTTTTACGTTGGTTATAAACAAGCCAGTAAAGACTTTTATAGTTTATCCATTGCATATGAAAATTCGGAACTGCAGAGATATTTCACATGCATATACAAGAAAGCCAAGACAAGATATTGCATGCTTTCATTAATAACCGTCCTTAATCCTTCATTAATAACACAAAAAATTACTCTATGTGGGTAACTTTAGCATACTTAACATGAAGTAGTAATTATAGTAGTATCAATCAATTCTTTCTACCTCTTGCGGTGTATTGTTCTAGGCAATGGTACACTAAGTTAAGGAGTGTTATAACTTTACTGGTTACGTGCCTACTCGCAAAAATAGTTTTTTTTTACTTTTTTAATACAGACTGACCTTAGAAAATGCACAAAAATCCGGTGTAAGTGTGAAACTCTCGTCATAAGTAATGAGTGCCGAGGAGGGTCGTAATGAGCCTCATCTAATTACTGGCGCGACGTGAGCACGGTGCTAACACCTGCATAATGCTGTCTGTTACTTACAAATAATGAAAGGTTGGCGAGCCCTGCCCAATGTTTGCGGTGTGGACGTGTTTGGCCAATGTTTGATCAATTGGCATTAATCCACTTTGGCAAATCTAAAGTGGTATCATTGTTGTATCTAAAATTAACGTGGAATAGTTTACAAAGCACCCCAGTTTTGTTTTTCTTATTTTTACTTAGATCTAAATGTCATGATTCTTTGTATTTGGATGAAAAGTGATTTATTGGTACAGAACAACACCTTTTTATTTCTTCCTCGGATGTTCTAAGATTTATATTTTATCGACAAGCTAGTGACCTGTCAATATCATCCCATCAAAAACAATACTTGTCAAAAAAAACCAAGTCTCGCAACTCAGTTGATCTGCGGTAAAAAGTTGTGAGATCCATGTAATACCAAGTCGGTATAACATGGTATAAATAAATATATCGAGACTTGGCCATCGCCTGAAAACACGTGTAAATTCAATCGCCTGAAAACACATGTAAATTCAATTATTTAGACCTAGAAAGGTCTGCTAGAAATGCCTTAGACTTTTGATGATTGGTCAGTCAGTCAGTCAGTCAGTGAGTGACAAAATTAAGAAATTTGACCCGTTATAATTCCTAAAATACTGGTTCAAATTGAATGAAATTTGAAATGCCTGCATGGTTACTGAAAATTTCAGCCTTCTAGTTTTATCCACAACGAAGTTACAGGGGGTCGAAAATGGTCTGAATTGCTTCGAGAAAAGGATGGTACGGCCGTGACGCTTTTTTGCTCGACTTGGTTATCATACCTCTTAGCTAACTAACTAAATTCCAGAAGTGGATACGAAACTTGTAAAGTTTTTAGTAAAACTAGTAGCTTTTAGTGTTCTCTGCCTAACCCCATTTGGGAATTCAGTCGTGACGTATGCATTGCGTGATGTAAAACGTCTGAATTTCAGTGAATTAAAGATTTCATCTCATGTCTACTTAGAAATTTTATTTCAGCCGTAATATCTTAGAAAACTGAAAATACCTAGGCTGAAACTTATTCCATAAATTCTTAGTCTTGTCTTTCAATTTATCTCCGATTCAGCGGTCAGTCTGTAAGTTGGCAAGCCAGCAGGTAACGGCCGCGCCAGCCAGTCGACTGTGAACTGATAACTCCACGGTGACCCTAGGACAGGTTTATGGTACAGGTTAAACGTTAACCTGCTTGTTAGAATGAAATACGGCGTTCTAATATACAAGGCGTATGAGTAAGCGGGAATTCTTTAAAACACAAGGTAAAAATGGAAGTTGTAAGTTTTGGTGATGCGACGAAGTTAATGATTGAGATTTTGTCCACAAATGTAGGTTTATCATGAGTTTGAGTTTACTATACCACCGCCACTGCAATGTCATAATTTTACGGCTCCACTCTAGCGGTCAATTGTAGGCGTAAAATTTTCAATAATTAAAAAACTTTGGTGATGACCAAAAAGTTGCACATGCGCTAAGACGTTAGGAAGGTTAAGATTACTATAAAATTTTTGAAACGAGAATCAAAAGAAAAAGTTAATTAGTGGAAATCTTTACTTACAATTTCTTATGGTCACTTTGATGCCATGTTACGACCATAGACCATACGTAACAACTGCAAGATTGAAAACGACAAAGTACAAAAAGTACCTAACAGACAAACCATGAGTATTTATCGTTTCGTGGTCACTTCTGGCGTAATTCTTTAAATTAGAGTTTCATAAAAAAATTAAATAGATATGGGTCGCTAGCTTGCCACCTAAAACATTTCTTAATCCTTAGGCGATTCTTGCGACATTCACGGACGAAATATTTTAGAAGTGTCAAAAAACATTTTCTTGTTACTTATCTTTGAACTAATCCAGTGCTCTTTTCTACCAAACAATTACGCCGTCTCATCTGCTAAAAAGCTCACCTCTGCACTTCAAAGGGTTGCCAGGTTGAAATATGATGTTTTCACACATCCACTACACCCTGAGTCTTGCAGCTATACTCCACCATTTTGGACCTTACAGCTTTTATCTTAAGATGCGGAGGAACTGTATGAGGTTGGTCCTTGTGGTCTAGACACATTTGATCTGAGCTATGGGGTTATTCCGGTGATGAGTGCGATGGTGTTTGAGCTGACACGGGAAGTGGATGGCGACTAAGGCCCTGCGCAGACAACAGACTATCCGCGACGGACTTTTTAGTCTGTGAAAATATACTGTGAAGTTATATGCGGTAACGCACACGACGCGAAGTCCGATGCACACTGCTTACAATCCACGCAGACTTTTTGTGCGCCGCAGACTCGATCGCACAAAAATTTGTCGTCTGCACTGCGCCTTATGAGATGAGGGCTTGGATGGGAATATACCTGCTCTTAACTGATTGCTTAGTAGAAAGTTGGCTTTTTGAAGAAGTTTGTAATAGTGCATTGTGCGACGAGCGACGAGATTGTCCGAGCGAGCTGGTTAGAGAAACGCAGAGAAATAGATTTTAAAAATTCGAGTTCATATTAGGAACTCAACAATGTTTATTCATGACTATTATGGACATCGTTACGCTGCCGAAACGTTGAGATAGTTAAAATCGTATTAAAAAAACGTGATCAAGTCCCCCTCAGTATCGACTTTATTTTGTTTAAAGGTTCAGTTTTATGTTTAAAATTGTAGTTGTTCGTATGGTTGTTAAGTTGATTGACTTAATTATGCTCTAGAGCAGGGCTGTTTAAACAAGGTGGGGCCCAGGGCCAACAAAAATAACTAAATACATTAGGGTGAATATCACAGCACCGTTTTTTACATGTCCGATGTTAGAATCGCAGTGTAATGTGCATATAATTTCCTCAAATTTTTATGGATCATTATTTGACTACCAAACGTATTGGCTACAAGTTTAGACTGTAGTAAAAATGACTATTTATAGGTAAAAAATAATAAAAATAGACCAATTTAAGAATCAGGTGGCGTGTCCTCAACATACTTTTTATAAGCTAGCTCTCGGCATGGCTATGTTTTAACTTTATACATGAATTCCGAAATTAATTTACAATTTATATAGTCATACCCTTCTTATGTTGATAAAATTTAATCATTGTACTAATTCAAGTACATATGATCATGGATCAAAGTTTGTCCCGGCAAAACCTTAAGTTTTGGTGGCGATATTTCAAAACTGCATAGCTCTGGTTATAAAATGTTGCGGGACTTGTCATATCGCAAATACCCTTCTTGGATCGGTCCTGCACAAGGGCTTACGGGAAGCGATGTGTTTGCGCTGGAGCATTTCCCGCTGTGACGTCCGTATCCTCCTTGGTGGCATTTTGTTCAACAATTTGTTTGGTGGCTTTAAGTTTTGGTGGCTCGAGTTAAACACTTGCAAGTTAAATTTGATCCACTTCCTGGTTTCGGATTGAGCTAAAATTTTGTATGCTTATTTACATTGCGTGACAATGCAATATTATTGTAACCTGGAGCTGATCTGATGCTGGAGGTGCAATGTGGCCATAGGAACTCTACGATGAAATAACACAACACCATAAAGTTCGGGCTCGTTTGTTTTGTCTTTTTAGTTATTTTACAAAAGTTTGATTTGAAAAAAAATGATCTTTTTCTTAAATTTTCCATACAAATAGCTAAGGGTTTTAAGTTTTGGTGGCGAAATTTCAGTTTTGGTGGCGTAATTTCAGTTTTGGTGGCGCCAAATCAGTTTTGGTGGCCACCTGAAACTTTAGGTGTTAATATTTTATTAACTATTGTTGCAATCCTGGGCTAAATAAGAAAATTCGTTTAAGTGTATGTAGATATTTAGTATTATCCCTTTATTGCCGTTAAAATCAACAAAAAAAAATGTGCCACCAAAACTAAAAAAAAATTTACACGTTGATATTCACCCATTAAGGGGCCGCTAAATATTTTATATACCTAAATAAAATTTGCTTGTTAATCTATCAAAACAAAGAAGAAAAAGCTACGTCGTGTAGAGTAGGTACGCACAAATCAAAGAACTTTTATAGCAAGAGAATTGAAAAGGTAAGCAGGTAAGATTGTGATAGCAATCCGAACGGACTAAAAGAAAACCTCTATGTCTCATTTTGCACTGCAAAAAGAAAAAGTGGAACGAAATCCCAAGCGTTAAACTATTTGCCAACAATATTAACTCCAGAGATAAGTGTGACCAAACAAAAAATCTAAAGAAAACTTAGGATTTGCTGAAAACTTTGCGATATCTAGTCAATTAGACGTTTAGGTTGGTAGAGGGATTTCTTGGCGGCCAGCCCGGGAACTTCTCGTATAACTTAACCTGAGGTGCAGAAAAGTTGGTAATGAGTTTTGCTTTCGGGTCGTGAGTTAGAAGTTTGAGATATTGGGTAATTTGACTGCAGTGTCTCCTTCATTGGGCTTATTGATGTCTTAGATTCTGTGTCGAATGTCTATCCCTACTAATATTACATACATAGATCATGTTCTGTATTTCCAAATCTGGTAGGCAAGGCACATGATACCATGTAGCCACTTTTAGCACAGTTTTTAGGTTTTAAGTTAAGAGAGATATTGACAGGTTGCTAGCCTGTCGTCTGACATATACTTTAGACAATTTACTAAGTCGCATGCAAGCAACGTTTACTGAAAATTTGGAGTGGTGTTAGGTGTACTGATATGAAATATGCGAAAGCGACTTTCTCATCTACAGATACTGACAAAACTAAGATAGTAAAGAAAACACGCCCGAAATCAAATTCGGCTTAAAGAATTTAGAGTTTCAATCAGAGTTTTCTTTTACTTTTTCTGTACTCAATACTTGAAACCAATACACGCCTAGAAATCCACTACAAACTCTTATCAACCCTCTATGGTGCCGCGTAGGTGTTGTAAAAACAAAACGGAATGTAATAATTGCTAAAATTTTACCTCATTCTACAAATAAAGTGACTCGGAGCTAATCAAAACCTCTGTCGAGGGGCTTCAGGTTAACGGCAGCCATAAACCGCGGCTCCCGCGGGCCTCGTGGCGATACCTTTTCGTTTAAGTCTACGTTTGTTTGTTTTGCTTTAAGTTCATTTAACACAATACTACATTATAAGCTTTTGGGCACTGCTCTTGGTTTAGCTCTCTGTAGCTAGCGTTACAGAATCGTAAAAGAACTCAAGATAATGCACAAAACATGAATTGCATTGCTTAATTTCAAGGATTGCCGTGTGGTGTCGGGTTTAGAATAACACCTCTCCCTAAAAGGAAAGATTTGAAGCGACAGAATAGCAGTTTGTGTCTTTTAGAAACTTAAAAAATATAATTAATATTAGAAGTGGTCACGAAATGTGAAATAGTCATGATTTTGTCTACGTAACGTGGAATAGTCATGATTTTGTTTGCATGTGTTCTGCCAACCCCATTTGGGAATACAGGTGTGATATTATGTCTGTACATTGTACCTCTATGTGGAAAAAATTACTCTCTGGCAGTTTTCTTGCGTCATTATGCCCTATTCAAAAATCCCTCAAAAGTCGATCAAGAGTGCCTATTCGCATTTTAAAGTAAAAAAAACCCGCTGTTTTTCACCTGTCTCCAATATAGCAATGACACCTTATTGATTCCTACAGGAAATATCCCACTTTTTCACAGGATTCCAAATTTCTCGCCCAGAAAGTTCTTATTAAACCCTATCAAACTTCTCAGGGTAACAGGATCCGTCCATTTCTGGCCACTCAGTTAAAGAGGTGGCCGCAAACATGCATTTTGCAGTGCAAACAGACGCGCTGCCAAAACGGCCAATACCTTCGGGGAGGGTAAAAAGTTCAGCGATCAATGACAAGTGGTCTTAATTGAGAACAAACAGCGACTTGGGAAAGGATTTGTGATATGTGGGCGTTCGTGCGATACTATAAGATTTTAAATTAAGTTTAAGATACCACTGGAGCAGCGAGCATGTTTGAAGAGTGTGATGATTTGGATGAAGTGAAAGAGGTGTGTCACCGTAGAAAGTGGAATAAAATAGTCTCTGTCTACTCTTGTGGGAAAGAAGCGAGATGGTATGTATGTATACAGGGTGGGAAATAAATCAAGACCCAGAGACTACTTTAATTCATGAGGTGGCTCCATTTACAAAGGGAAGACATTCTTTCATTTCAAAGATTTTTAAAATTTTGGTTACTTCGAGTCCCGGGTGAGACGCGAGTTTTAAAAAGTCTTTGAATGCAGTGTTTCTTTTTAAAAATATATGTGTACTAGCTTTTGCCCGCGGCTCCGCTCGCGTTAAATTCGGGGTATCACAGAAGAGATAGCACACATACCAATTTTATAGCTTTCTATATTGAAAACTTCCACTCCTCACTTTAGGGAAATGGGGGGGTTTTGAAGAGACAAAATGTAGCCTATGTCACTCTCCATGCCCTAAACTATCTCTACCTAAAAAATCACGTCAATCCATCGCTCCGTTTAGCCGTGAAAGACGGACAAATAAACAAACAAACAAAAAAACAAACACACTTTCACATTTATATATTGGTACGGATACTCTGAAGCAATTTATCTGAAACAATTCTGCAGTTTAAAAAAGTCATTTGGTCACCCAGAAACCTCGTTGCGCGAGTGATCCAAGTAATCTAATCCAATGAATTCGATAGTAAAAGCTAGCTACAACATAACATTTCACCCAACACCTGTATCCCCGACTGCAAAGGAGTGGTTTCTAATACACGATCAACCACACATGTTACCTGTCACGACCCGTCACGCCACGTCACGCACCGTGCCCCGTCACGACGTGTTCGTACCGGCTAGAGTGACACTTGACAGGGCTATGCTGAAAAGTTGGCACAAACATAACACGACGCGAGAAATGCAGCTATCACTGTTTTGTTGAAAATACATACATACATACTTCATGCCTGCGTTTCCAAATGCAGGTAGAGCATATAAAAAAATGATTTATTTCAGGCAAAGACCCATTATTATCTATACAGTAAAATCTGACGTAAAATTGCAAAAAATATACAAAAGAATGATAATAACGTCTGGCAGCACTGCGTAAAGAGCATCACTTAATTTTAAAAGGCTACATAGACAATCCACTTGTGGTGCCGGATTAAAATAGCACCTCCCCCTTTCCTCCCGTGGGTGTCGTAAGAGTCGACTCTGGGAAAGGGTTAGTGTATTGTGGGCGATGGGCTAGCAACCTGTCACTGCAATATCACGTTTAACCATCTGGTTACTCTGAAATCGCTAAACGTGGCACTGGATATTTGAATTCATGTGCTCTGCCTACCCCTCTTGGGAATACAGGCGTGAGGGTATGTATGTATGTATATATGTATACATAGACAAACCCATGACTGTTTCACGTTTCGCGTCCAGTTTTAGCGTTTTTTTGGGTTTTAAGTTGACAGGTAGAATAATGACAGGTTGCCAACTTGTCGCCTAAAATATACCTTCAACTATTTACTTAGTTGCCTCTTACGATATCTTCGGGAGAAATGGAGAGGTGTTCTATTTTGTGTGTTGTATGCAAACTTAAAAAATAAATGGAACTAGGTTAATATAAAAAACTAACTCGAAGAGAGCACCATGTAAGAAAAAATACTTCATACATAAATCCTATATTGACAATACGACATAATTGTACTTACCTAACCTCCTTCTTCGTAGTAAATATCGATAAGAAATACACCGAAACGCTATTAGAAAAATACAAAGTGGTACACGGGCTCACCGATCGGCTCAATTCGGTTCGTCGTAAATCATTGTAAGCCACCTGAAGGGGCTTTGCCGACGATTGTCATAGGTGCCCGATACGGTGAAAATAGGGAGGAAAGTAAGCTTTGTTGTGTGTGGGAAATCGTGGTTTTGTATCAGCCTGTATTTATTGAGTGGTTACTAAAAAATTGCACCCGAGTCGATTTTTTTCTTTATTTTTAAAAATATTGTGTAACGAAAATTACGTCTGCTATCGTGACACAGAGGAATCAATGAAGTTTTACAAACATACACACATCGGGTGAAAGTAGATATAGTGAATAGAATAGAAAAAAGTATGCTTAGTTGGTTTGGTCACATAGAGAGGATGGATGAAAGAAGATTGACTAAACAAATTTATACGGGGAAAGTGGATGGGTGGAGTGGGAGGGGAAGACCTAGACGGACGTTCCGTGACCAAATCGCGGAAGCTTTAGAAACAGGTCAGGTCAAGAGTACCAGAAACCGACGAGCATGTATGAGGAGATTAATGAATGTAGATGAAGCAAAAGAGGTATGTCAGAATCGTAGCGAGTGGAACAAAGTAGTCTCTGCCTACCCCTGTGGGAAAGAGGCGTGATGGTATGTATGTATGTACACACATCATGCCTGCAACCTCAAATTATATGACAGGCAGAGCACACAAAATGTGCGCTGTGGTAAATATTGTGGCGAATCAAATAAAAGATTCTTCTTTACATGAGAAAATTATAATTAAACTTTAAACACGTCTAAACTCTTCATCTACTTTCTGACAACTGTCAAAACACAAATTCTTATGTACCTGTATTGTACATAAACTGCGGCCCAGGCAAACAATAATATGAGCCTTTACTATAATATAAAACAAGACAAAACATCTTAATTAACAATATGTTTTGATTTCTAAGTAAATTTAAAGGTACTCAGCTCTTAAACATCTAAAATAATACATTTTATATATATCTTATAACTTTATCAAAACCATATTTATTTTGTTTTAAATTCGCTGAGTATACAAAAATAAGACATGCATTTTTGTAAAGAACACCAATAATCTGAATTTACACTTAACTTTGCTACTTACAGATGTATAAATATTTTTTATTTGTTTGTTTATAAACCAAACACATCCCCCATCAGGGTATATGTAATACTTTTAACATCTTGCTTAACTGAAATAATATCTGATAATAACAATAACACACATTTCAGTTATCGAATAAATCAATAGGTAAGGGACAAACTTTCATAATACTAGTGCGCATTATATAACCATTAGTGGTTTTAACATCAAGTGCACTCACCTTATTATCCTTACCAGGATACACGTTAACAATTCTAGCCATTGGCCATTTTAATGGGGATACATTTTCTGACCTGAGTATGACTAGGTCTCCCACATTAAGATTAGGTTTCTCGCTTTTCCATTTGGGACGATTCTGAAGCATAGTAAGATATTGTTTAGACCATTGTTTAAAGAAAGTTTGCTGCATATGCATACATTGCTTCCAAAAGGATAAGCGATTTACCGGTTTATCTGTTACATCAGGTTCTGGGTAACTAGTTAAGGGGGCTCCAGTAAGAAAATGACCTGGAGTTAGGTATGACATATCATTTGGATCAGATGACATCTTAGTTAGTGGGCGTGAATTTAATATGCCCTCTATTTGGATTAATACTGTGTTTAATTCCTCATACGTCAAAACGCAGTTTCCTACCATTCTTTTAAGGTGGTACTTCACACACTTAATCCCGGATTCCCAAAGACCAGCAAACACAGGACTATATGCGGGTACGAACTTAAAGTCAATTCCTTGATCTACAGTGTAATTATGAACTGCGTCTTTATGACTATCAGAAGTCTGTAATTTATACAAATCTTGCAATTGCGTATTGGCACTCTTAAATGTACTAGCGTTATCGCAGAAAATTTGTGCAGGTTTGTTTCGACGAGCTATAAAACGTTTTAAGCAATTCAAAAAGTTTTCTGTGGTCATATCTGAAGCTAGCTCAATGTGAACTGCCTTAGTGACGAAACAAACAAATATTAATATGTAACCTTTATGAAAAACTGGCTTTCTTACACGAGAAAATTTCAAAGTAAATGGACCACCGTAATCGATGCCTACTTTTTCAAACGGCCTTGCGACAAGTACCCTTTCTTTGGGTAAGGATCCCATCAACTGTGTGACATTTTTAGCCTTTAGTTTAAAACATATAATACATTTGTGAATGACACTTTTTATCTCTCTAAGAGCATCCACTAGCCAATATTTTTCATTTAAATAACATAAAATCCCTTTTTGACTAGCATGCATTAATTGCTTATGAGCTTTGAAAATTATAAGCTTAGTAATATTTGAACCTTTTACCAAAATAATTGGATGCATTTTAGTATAAGGCAACATAGAATTCTGCAGCCTACCTCCTACTCTTAGCAATTGCTTGGCATCTAAATAACAATTTAAAGAACTTAGACTTCCTTTTATCGGCCTTGAGGCTCGCAAAGCTGCAATTTCTGAAGCATAATGAAGATGTTGATCAATTTTAATAACCATATTTAGGCCATCTTCAATTTCAGTAGGTGTTAGATTATGAAGACTTATTTTTATAAACCTTAGCACATAAGCCATTATTCGTTTTATTGTATCTATGTTTGAATATTTTGTTAAAAAATTAAAGTTATTTATTACATGAACAGCACTGCATGTTTTATTAATGTTATTTTTCAGTTCCGGCAGAGTTAGTGGTGCAGCCACATTGGTTTTTGTGTGCTCAAATTTATTATTTTGCAACATGCTTGGACCACTCCACCATAGTGGGTGATTTTGCAATAAATGTGGTTGCACTCCTCTTGAAATACAATCTGCGGGATTTTGGTCTGTTGGCACATAGAACCATTGAAAGTCGCAAGTTAATTCTTTAATTTTTATGATTCTATTTGCAACATACGCTTGCAGCTTTATCGGTTCAATTTTTAACCAACTGAGCACAATCATTGAGTCTAGATATAAATATACATTGATATTATAATTTGCATTGAGGAGAATATACATTTTGTTGACAAGCATAGCTAATAACAACGCACTATTTAATTCAAGGCGAGGAGTGCTCAGATCCTTGTTAATCGGACATATCCTTGATTTTGAACATAACAAATTTACAGTAACACTACCGTCTTCTTTAACAATTCTTAAATATACCGAACAGCCGTAAGCTTTGTTCGATGCATCAGCATATCCGATCAATTCAATTTTCTGTGCATTCCTGACATCAATATGCCTTTTAACTTCTATGCTTGACATGTCTATTAGGTTCTTTGCGAACGCTCTCCATTCTTCATTTAAAGTAGTAGGGAGTTCATCATCCCATGATAAATGCAGTTTGCAAATTTTTTGCAATATTATTTTAGAAAATACAAAAAGTGGACCCACTAACCCAAGAGGGTCGTAAAATTTACTTATAAAAGATAACACTTGCCTCCTGGTGTATCTATCTTGAACTTCAGTTTCAGGGCAATTTATAACCAATTTGTCTGAACGAATATTATAACGCAAACCAAGAGTTTTGACATATAAATCATCTTTGTCTAAGTCTACATCATCATTGAAACTCAATTTATCGTGAGGAATTTCACTCAGTAAACGTTTATCATTCGCGCACCATTTATGCAATTCAAAACCACCTAATTTAAGCAATTGTATTAGTTGTTCTTTTATCTTTAATAATACCTGGATATCGTCATGTCCAGTGTGGATATCATCTATGTACGTTTGCTGACGCAAAACATCCGCGGCCAGCGGAAATTCATCTTTAAACCTTAGTGCTAGTTCAAGCAAGCATCTTGTGGCCAAGTATGATGAACTTTTAAGTCCATATATTGTGACAGTTTTAAGTTGTAAACACAATATAGGGGAGCTAACATTATCCCGCCACAATATATTTTGCAACGACCTGTTGTCCGGATCAATTAAAATCATTCGAAACATTTGTTTTATGTCCGCTATTAGTGTATAAGCCGGAAATCTAAACCTAACAAGAACGTCAAATAATTCGCTCTGAACAACAGGTCCGTTTAATAAGACATCGTTTAATGAAATTTTGTTTTTTGTTAACATTCCGCCATCAAAAACTGTTCTCATCTTTGTGGTTTTACTTTTTTCATTAAAAACTGGGTGATGCGGCAATATATACACAGCATCATCATTTAAATTATATTTTGAAATATCAAACAATTCAGCATGTCCTAGATCTAAATATTCGTTTATGAATTCGCAATACTTTTTATAAAGTAGGCTATCTTTTAAAAATCTTTTTTCTAAATTCAAAAATCGTTGTAATGCTGAAGAAAATGAATCACCTAAGTTCAGTTCACTCATTGGTTGTTTTAACGGTAAGGCTACTTGAAATCGACCATTTTCTAATTTAACACTCTTTTTGAAACTAATTTCTGCAAGGTCCTGTTCTGAGTTAGATTCAGAAAATATTTGAGGAACCTTTTCAGCCTCCCAAAACTGTTTTAAATCAATTTCAAGCTGCCTCGAATCCGAATCATAAATTGAACAAGATTGACTGACCTCATTTGTTACAAACAAACATTTTTTATCTGTAGTAGGTGTGTACTGGCTAGGCACAGCTCCTGCGATTACATGTCCAAACCGTGTGCTAATTAGGAATGGGCCATCTAGGTTAAGCGGCCGGACTTGATGCAGCAATGCCTGAAAAAATATATCACAACCTAATAGTATTGTGATTGGGGCCATTTCGTCAAAATGTTCATCGGCAAGTGAAATATTTTTAGGAATTTTTAAACTAAACTTAGATATATGGAATTGTGGCATATTATCATCGGTTATTTTGTCAACCACACAACATTCTGCACTCAAATTGTAGTTATTGATGCAAGACATGATTTTTACAGAAACCATTTCTGCGCTCTGATTCTTGCCATTACAAATACCTATAATCGTATTTCGTTTATTGTGCCGGACACACTCAATTTCGTTTGCAAGGTTCGAAGTTATAAATGACACCTGGCTACCTGAATCTAACAAGGCGCGTGTTTTTATGTAAGTGCCATCTTTGGCCTTAAGTTGCACTTGTACTGTAGGTAAAATAACCTCCCTGCTATTGTTACAGAGTAATCCTGCCTTGCTGCCGGAAGGCATGCCACGCTTTTCAGATTCAGACCGTGTAACATCAAACTCTTCATGTAACAACGTATTATGAGAAGCCCTACACACAGCACATTTAAAATTGAACCTGCATTTTTCTTTATGTTCATTTAAACATATAGTACAGAACGTTTTGTTTTCATTTATAAAATGATTTCGCTCACTTGATGTGGCTAATTTAAATTTTGGGCAAGAATATAGTCTGTGCACATAAGAAAGACAATACTTACATTTTATTTTCTTCACATTGTCCTCTTTATTTGGTGTAATTACCCTCGAAGCGAGTGAAGTTCGCCGCGACTTTTCATACTGCACTGGACTACTACCAGATGCTTGAGACAATGTCTCCAAGGCTGCTGCCTTTCTTTCTACAAATTTATAAAAGGAATCCAGTGTAGGCATTTCAGTTGAATTTTGCTCCAGATAAAATGACCTAACACTATACTGATCTAACTTTTTTTGTAAAATACAAATGAGCAAGCTATCCCACTGACTGATAGGCTGTTCTAAGTTTCTTAGTGCCCCAAGATGCTGCTTAACTACACTTAAAAGGTTGTATAAAGATACACTAGTACACCTAGTTATTTGTGGTATATCTAAAATGCTATTAATGTGATGCGTTATCAATCTAGCCCTGTTATCATACCTTTGTTTAAGCAAGTTAAGAGCTTCAACATAATTATTACCATCCAGAGGCAAATGTTTTATTACATCAAGGGCTTCCCCTTCTAAGAAAGAATTCAAATAGTATAATTTGTCACATGGTGACAGCTTTAGGTTTTTATCCACCACAGAAACAAACAAATTTATGAAATGGTGATACTCACTTAAATTTCCACTGAAACTTTTAATTACAATTTGAGGCAGTTTTTGAAACCTGTCCTCCTGCACCGACGGTTTTGTCGGTGAGTTGTTGACGCTCCCGTTGCCTCCGCTCAATTTTTTAATGGCAGTGATGAGGCTGGCTAAGGTTTTACAATATTTGTCTTCAAATTTATCGAAATCATCCCTGTCGGCACTCGGGTCTAGAAGGTTAATCTCAATCGACAATTCAGAGTACTGTGCAAAGGCCGACATTAATCTATCCTTTTTTATTTCTATGAGCTCCAAATCATCACAGAATGTGCTTAAAAAGGTTTCGGTTTTTGTAATTATGCCCTTACACTGCCCGCGGCTTGCAACGAGACGCTTCAACTCTTCTGTTACCGACATAGTTGGTAACTTACAACAAATATAACTTTTACTTCGCACTTGCGAACTTAACTGTTTAATCTTTAACGAGTTATTATTACAACAAAATGCGCAGAAATTGCTTAATGACAAATTAATTTACGACACGGTTAATCTTGATTCAACAAAATGGCGTCTAGAAAATTCTATTCCGAAGGATTCTTTCACAGGGCTTCTTTCATATACGCACACGAACCGAAGATCACTCTCACCAATCGATAATGCACACTCACTTGGTATTTTTAATTTGGTCGGTTTTCGCTGCTGTATAATACGCACACGATGCGAAGGCTAAACAACCAGACCGATGGAGTAGGCTGGCTTCCGCTTCTTAATTTTGCCGTATTTTATCCCGTGCAAAGTTCACACCTTAGAAAATAAATTCAATAAAGCGACACGCTGAAACACTGTGTCGTTTTGGTAGGCACAGGAACTCCCGCAGCCTATATAATTGCAGCACGGTGTCAAACCTCGTTCCAATTGGAAAACGTTGGGTTCGATTTCGTTCATAAAAACCGTCTTTTCTTTAGACGTTTTCAAATTATAGTTTAGGTAATAGGTATAGTGCAACTTACTTGCTTTTTGATGTTATAAAATTTTGAAGGAAGTGGTGAATATCTCGGCAAACCTTATAGCTCCGGGTATTATGGATACAACCGACGTGGCTGCCGCACCGACTGCTTCTTTTTTCTTATATTTCCATCAATCTTGATATTCTTCGTGATTATAGACACGAATCTTGATTTATTTTAGGCTCGAAGGACCATTTCATGTGGCGAATCAAATAAAAGATTCTTCTTTACATGAGAAAATTATAATTAAACTTTAAACACGTCTAAACTCTTCATCTACTTTCTGACAACTGTCAAAACACAAATTCTTATGTACCTGTATTGTACAAATATTTTAACCAGAGGTTGGGTAAACGCGTGTAAAATATATCCTGAAATTTTTGGGAGACAAATGTTTCATAGCTTTTCAAGTGATTGTGCCGTATTTTGCCTACATTATGTCCCGTACGCAAGTCCCGTTGGTAGACGCGGTTGACTAAGAACCGAATTACAAAAGACTGGGCAAAGTTTTTCTGTTTTTTTTAACATGTAAATTCCGGGAAAACCTTCACATGAGTTTGCAGACATAGCTGACCACTGGTTAAACAGTTTACGGTCGATTTCGGCCACCCTGTACAGTGATGATTAAAAAATGGCACCTGATTTATTCCATATTTAATTCCCCCAACCGCGAGCTCACGTTAGATCCAAGACGCTTACTACATGCGTATTTTACCACTACATCCAACAAATGAATCGAATTTCGTTGTAGTTTCAAGAGACGCGAGCGATACAGTATCTGACTACATTTTACGCATCCATTCCCACGAACCTCGAAAAGTTGCACACGACCAATAAATCCCCATTTCCAAATAAATAAATTACAGACTCGTTAGCCCGGTGGCATCGGTTTAAAAACAAAAGAACGCCCGCAATGACATTTACAAAATTCGAAAACGTTCGAAAGCGGTTGAGGTGTAAGCAGCCGGAAAATCGCTGAAAGCGGCTGAATTTATTGCGCTGCTCTAGCCGTGAGTGATTGATTCTATGCATTGATGCCGATGAAGTGTGCGCCGGCCTTTATTCAGCCAGTGTGATGTATGCCTTTAATTTATTTGATGTTGATTTTTAAATGGCGGAAAGGTCAGTTTTATTGGTTTTAGAATTTAATTTTAGAACGTCAGGGAGCGTGGTGGATCGTGTTTTGTTTTTTCGAAGGCTTGCGGAATGATTAAATCGTTTGATTTGGTTGTAGGCGGAAAAGTTTTGCAACTGTTATGTTGTTATGTTACTGTGTCGTTTTCTTTGTTTTGTGAAAATTAATGGAACATATTGAAAAATCAAACACAGAAATAATAATTTGATAATTCACGCACCTCTGACCTCGACCTTATTTCTAAATTCGAAAAGCATAAGGTCAAACATGTGATTTCCTATTAATGTATTTAAAAGTCATCCCGATAGGGTTGGTCTGAGACGGCTATTTAAAAAATATAACAGCAAATTTAATCCACCGTTCCATCTTCAAAATTCAACGGTATCTGCAACCTGAAAACTAAAGCTTCTGGAAAATTCGTTAAAAAATCACCGAATTACCAAGACGAATGGGAATCGTCGTTGCATCATTAAAAAAAGGAAATCTGGGAGTATTGATGATGCGATGAGCGTTCGAGTCGAGCATTCAATTAAGGAGGGTAAGCATCAGCTCTGATTAATAGCGGGGAAGGGGTGGGACAAGGAAGGGGAGTGAGCGGGAGATTTTGAGCGGTTTTCAAAGTTGCCATAATGATAATGGTCTTATACAGCTGTTTTACAGGTTCATGAAGCTTTCTACTTCTAGCATTTCTGAGTAGACTAATGTTTTTTTCCATTTAACTATACATTTAAAAATAAAACAATAATGTTGAGGGAAATTACGATTTTTTTCGTTTTGTTCCAATAGTATTTAAAGTTTTCTGTATCTCGTTTTTATCATAAAAACGTCTCAAAATGTTACTTATTGTGCTTGATTTTATTATCCATTTCAATTAAGGGGCAGCGCAGACGACAGACTTTTGTGATCTGCGGCGCAATAAAAACTCTGAATGGCGCGCAGAGAGTTTCCATTCAGAGTTTTTAGTGCGCCTCAGACTCGATCGCACAAAAGTCTGTTTTCTGCGCTGTCCCCTTACGGTCAAACTGCTACATCATGACAGTAGGATATGTCTACAGGCTCGTAACAGTATCGTAAATTGATCCGAATGCACGAAATAAATCCCAGTAACCGACAAAGCCGTCCAACACCCACAAAGCCTGACTTTCCTGCATTTGTGCTTGTCTACACACACGTAAGATGTAGTCAAGGTACTGAGCTGCCAAAATAGTAGACTTACATACATACATACAATCACACGTGTGTTTCCAAATGGGGTAGACAGAGCACACGAAACATGACATAGATAAAAGCATGATTATGACTATAATATCACGCTTTGCAGCCACTTCTAGCATTTTTAGGTTTGCAAAGATGGAAGAGGTAGAATAGTGACAGGGTGCTAGCCTGTCGCCTAAAGCATACCTAAACCTATTTCTTAAGTCGCCTCTTACGACATCCACGGAAGAAATGTAGAAGTGTTATTCTATCCCGACACCACACGGCGAAAATAATTTGATTGGTAATTTTTTTAAAGAAAAACTCACAAATATGCCAAATGTAAATGTACTTACATGTTTAAATGGTACTTCCCTAAAATATGTATATTATTGCATTATTGCTCGCATTCCCGCTTCAGCCTATGACTTGCAGATTCCCGATCGCGGACGGGCCGAGCATCCATTCACCTGTCTGGACGGCTCAACGCTTCATGCCAGCTCGCAGACACCCACAAAAGGGGTAAAACACCCCGGCAGACCAAGAAATGGGTAAATGGTTAAACCTATGTGCAGTTTTATGACTATGTATTGGAGGTTAATGTAGGACAGAAGATGAAATAAACTTCTATAAATATTATTATAATTATGTTACTAGCTCCGTCTAACTCGGTCTATGTAGAGTTGAATTGCGATCCCACGGGATGTATCTATTTATTTTTCTGGGATGAGCCTATGTGTTAGCCCTGGATTTCAGCTTTTTGCATACCTAATTCCATCAAAATTTGTCAGGGAATTTGAGCGTGAATAGGTAACAAACATGGTTACACAAAGACAAAAGCTTTTCCATGTAGAATATTAGTGTGAAGTGAGATGTGATGTGATGATGCCATTTGTTGATAAAGATGAGGTATGGAATCATTTGGAAGTATAAAATTACCACTGCAAAAATGTTGATTACATTATGATCTTTCAAAATATCTAATTCTCCTGTCTTCTATACAATGCAAGTTTTAGGAATTTCAAAATTTGCTCAAATATCCTTCACAGTCACTTAAAACAATGAAAGTATGTGTTTTGTATGTTATGTGCAACAATAAATATAATTACAACACGCATACACATACATTAACATAGCGCTTGTACTCCCAAATGTGCCAGGCAAACCACGCCAAACGTTACATAGGTTGAAAGTCCGGTAAATGAGGTATTGAGGGGTAATAAACTACAACTCTTTAACTACTAAGTACTTTAAAATTTTATTATTTTGGCGGTTTTATCATCTCTAGCAAGATCTCTCTGGCACCCAAACAAAAGCATTTATCGCGATAACTCCAAGCGATTGAAAAACGAAAAGGAAGTGTCTAAAGGTTTTTAAAAAGAGAAATGGTTCTGAATAGCCTTTAAAGGTACGAGACAAATGGCTGAATCGCTTCCCCGGTTTATAGGAAAAGTTGTTGGAATGCCGGTGGAACCTTTTCGCACCTCTGCTATGATAAATTAAGGGTTAGTGTGGGATTTTCAATCAGTTGTAGGAAAAAGCGCCAGAAGTCCGGATGTACGGATATAGTGCAATAAGGGAAGGAGCCGGTGTGAAAGTAGATAGTGACTAGGATAGAAAAAGAATGCTTAGTTGGTTTGGTCATATAGAGAGGATGTATGAAAAAAGATTTACTGAACAGATTTATATGGGCAGTGAGGATGGGTGTTTTGAGAGGCCAGGGGAAAACCAAGATGGATGTTCTGTGACCACATCGGTGACGTTTAAGAAAAAGGTCGGGTCAAGAGTAACAGAAACTGACAAGCATAATGTCAAGATATTAATTGATGAATGTGGATGAAGCATAAGAGGTACGAGTACGAGTATATCACGATAGAAATAAGTGGAACAAAGTAATCTCTGCATGCCCCTGTCAGAAAGAGGCCTAACGGTATGTAAGTATGTATGAATGTATGTTGAAGCATTTGAAATGAAGGACATTCTATTCATCTTCAAACTACTGCTATGACGGCTTGTTTCGGCGTCATAACGTATACTCGTAGAAATAAAAAAAAAACATCTTAGCACGGAAAGACGCGAGTAGTGTTGCGCGTTGACTATCATCATTGTTTAACTAGAGAGGTCAGAAAATGACTGGAATCAGAGTAACAACCTAAAATTTATAAAAATTGTCGTTATTTTAAAGACCAAACATTCTCTTCTCTTCCTTCTTCAATTGGAAAACGCACTCTGCATTCCACAGCAAAACCTGCCCGTAAACAAACACGTTCGCCACACAATCTATCAAAGTCTCCTCTAAACCTACCATTAAATCTGAACATCAAGTTCATTCCGGACGGGCCGGCATTCCGGAATAGTTTCTGCAGTTATTAATCAACGTTTAGAACTTGGGGCAGGTGAGCGGAAGGGACCCAACGGACTGCAAGAGATAGCATTTTTCTTAAGAAACGGTTCCCGAAAGTTTTAAGATAGTGGAGCTTTATGACGATAGTGCTGAAGTTTTTAAGATTTATTAAATTTCACCTTTTTAGCTGGTTTTATCGCGTGGCTGGGCTGATAAACGCCGCCAAAATATTAGGAAAATTCCAAGTGTGAATCTGGCTCGCGCGAAGGGTTCCGTGTTCCGTACCATCGACTAGGTATACTAAGCATTTAGTACTAGGCACTTGTCTACCTGTTGCCATTATTGATTGTGAACAAAAGTTGGAACAAAATGCCGTTTTTTGTAGCCCGCTTAAATATTTATTTTGTTTAATTTCTCAACAAGTCTTAAAATTAAAATACAATTGAGTATTTTATGAAAATTTCAAGTGCCTACTTGTTGCTATCAAAAAAAGGTAAATAAATGGCGTTTGTTGTATAGGAGACTCCTTTCTATGTTTTAAAATCTAAAAAAAACTAAAAAAATTCCCCCGTGTGGTGCCGGGTTAGAATAGCACCTCCCCCTTTCTTCCCGTGGGTGTCGTAAGAGTCGACTCTGGGATAGGGTTAGTGTAATGTGGGCGATGGGCTAGCAACCTGTCACTGCATTATCACGTTTAACCATCTGGTTACCCTGAAATTGCAAAACGTGGTACTGGATTTTTGTATTCATGTGCTCTGCCTACCTCTTTTGGGAATACAGGCGTGAGAATATATATGTATGTATGTATGTAAAATCTAAAATTATGCAGTGTCTGTTTTGCCTATGTCAATCTTGTATATGTCACGTATCGTGCGCTCTGCCTTCCCAATTTGGGAACACAGTGATTGTATAATCGATAATATATCGAAACAATATGAGTCGCAAGCCTCGTTTAAAAACTGTTTCGGATTTGGAACAGATCTCATTTTCAAAGAAAGTACTGCAGCAAAAGAAAATATAAGCGTACAAAGGCGTTCTTTGCATTCCGCCATCTTTTACAAAACCGGTGTTTACCAGTTCTCGTCAGTTGGACAGGTTTTTAATTAACAACCTAACACTCCTTAATGGGGAGCCGACGCGTGGAAAATAAGCAAGAAACGTAGCGTTAATCTGCCCAGTAATTATCTAGAAAAAAAGTAGAAATGAGCCTTAGTTTGTTTTTAAAATGCCTTGTCCGTGAATGTAATTAATTAGTTTCGTGTAGATTGCATAGCAAGTTTACGAGTATTAGAGATTATTAGCCATTCAGATAGCTATTCATTTAAAAGATTAAATCGTAGTTCTCTTCATCTTTCCGATGATGGCGACTCTAATTGTGATTAGAGTAATTTTATGCACCTATATTACAAATTAAAACTAAATTGTACTAGCATAAAAACTAGTTTCTTTAATGAGCTCAAATATTATTATGGTTTGCTAGTCTGAACTTCATTTTAAATATTCTTTTGCAGGGTATACGGTACAGTTGATTTCGAGAGTTACAAGTACAGCCCATTCAAACTGGCCCTTAAACAACAACGATGTTTGTAGGAAAAAAATGCGAACTACTTATAGTATTTGAGGCGTAGATTTTCCAAGTGCAAGTCGAAAAATTTTGCCACCAACAATTGTATCATAGCAAGCCTCCACTATTGCTAACATATATTATTTGACAAAATATAACCATTCTACGTTACCTAGCCTCTTTTTTACCATGATTTTAAATTTCAACATAAATGAAACAGGTACAATAGTGACAAGTTGCTAGCCTGTCCCCTAAATCATATCTAAATAAATTGTTTATCCTGTTCTTACGACATCCACGGATGGAACGGAAAGTTTATTCTAAATCCGAAACCAGTCAGAAAAATCTGCTCATTCATTTTCCCACAAATCACACCCAACAAATTCAATGAACAAACACGGATAACAATTCCAAACTACCTCAACTGAACTAAAAAAGAAAACCGATAACGCGATCGACAATTACCGGTTTTCTGAAACTACCACCAATAAAAGGGTATTACCGATTCAATAAGTTCCCTGATAAAAGTTGAACACCTGCCCTCACCCCTTTGGGTAACTTCTCTGCTATTTTCTGCTCTACTGAATTCTGCGTGGGTTGTTTAATGGATTTAATTTTTATTTTATTGTACCCCAGAGAGTTGTGTTCTCTGAGTAGGTACTTATGCTCTTTTTGTTGGCAAGGACGATGATTTTGCTCACACGTGAATATTTTTGTAAGCGTTTTCTTTTACCTCACAGTTGGATAAAAAAAACACTTCTATAGTGAAAATAGCAAATCTATAATTTACTTACTCTCACACTGGTTTATTGTATTACTCAAAATTAGGCATAGATTGGAATTGAATGGGTGTTGGTCGGTGTGAGAGCGTGGTGTTACTTCTAGGAAGATTTCAGTTGCACTTGATATTATATAGATATAGACTATAACCTGACAATATCTAAATAGAGACGTTAGAAAGTGAAGGATTAAAGTCCTGTAGTAAGTTTTGAATTAAACACCGTCACGCTTCTCTCTCACTGGGTAAAGTAGAGACTTTATTCCACTTCCTACGATCTTTACATAAAACTCATCATCCCCATTTATCAATCTCTCTCAGGTGCTGGTCAGCTCTGGATACTTTCCAAAACGGTATCTATTTGATCATGGAATTCATTACAACTCAACTATAGTTAATAGTAGCCTATATTCATCGAAAAGGTTGCCAACCTCTTACCCCACCTTAATTAGAAGCATGGTAATTAAAATTCAAAGAGAGATGCTAAGAAAGTGCAGTAGACTGCAATTCTGCAGTCACGGCACGCTGGTGACTTAGTGGGGACAGCGTGCCCGTGTACTCGAGGACAGTGAAAAAGGCATACAATGTTAAAGTCACGCCTGTATTCTCAACTGAGGAACACAAAACGTTACATGGACTAAACTGATTATTCTTCTTGCGTGAAACACCGTCATCAGATCAGTGTGTTGTCGGGCTTCGAATTTTGTTATACCTTTCCTATTCTTTCGTAAAATGTGACCAAGGAGATAGTTTATGTGTTTCAGGTGACATGCTAGTAAATATAATAATTTATTACACTTTTATATAACTTTACATCTAGAGTTGTATAGTTTCAAAGTTTCTTTCAAACATAAAAAAGTTAAAAACGTTAAATAGAAAAAAAAAATGCACAGAGGTATTAAATTTAGGACCTTCGTCTATCGAACGAAGAATGGTTTCGGCTAGCAATACAGTCATGACGCATGTATAATTCGATAAAAAAAAAACACTACGTCCTCAGAAATAAGTCCTTCTACAAACCGTGAAACGATTGCAAACGTCCGCTCCAGCAAATCCATTTTTACACGAAACGCTGGCCGCAAAGCCCACCTGCTATTGTTTGCCACAAAATAACGGGCCCAATCAATCGGGGGAAGAAAAAATGATTGGATTCCGCTCACGTGCCGGCGGAAAAAATGTGGTTTATTTGGCACTGCCCGGGACTTGCATTTGTCCGGTTGTCTACCTCCCGATTTGGAATAATTGTGGGGGTAATACTGTTTTTATTGCATTGGCTGGTTTCTTTATGACATGGAACTGGACATTTAATTCAGTCACAAAAAATACGAAAAGTATAATTTCCTAGTAGATTGGTAGCGCTAAACTCGAATTTGACATTACTTTTGAATACAGGACGTAATGTGTCAGTTTGTCATTTTTGTCTCTAAAGGTTATATTGGGTACCACTTTCGTTTTATTTGGCTGAAATACTTTTAAGATGCAAGACGTGTCACCAAAAAATGTGGTTTATTTGGCACTGCCCGCGCCGTTGCATTTGTTTGGCGTCTACCTTCTGATTTGAAATAGATTGTGGAAGTTATACTATCTTTATTGCGTTCTTTGTACTCTGAAGGTTTTAAGAATAAACAAAAATGCTTGATTAAATAGACGTTTAATGTAAAATTGACAGTAAAAATCACGATGGATTTATCTACACCGATTGTCACGGCATGGGAGTCAATTTGTAATCTGCAAGCACTGAGTTCTAATTTGTATTTTTACGAAACTAAAGTTAACCTTTATTTTATTTACAACTCTTTTCATGCGTAGATAAGATAATTCAGAGTATTCAAATGTTCTGTTAAGTACCTTAATTCAGTTGAAGTCTCTCTTATAAGATAATGAATAACATAGAACCGAAAGAACACTTTTTCATAATTTATACTTTCTCAATTTCCTTTATGAAATAAAATCTAATGTAGCCATTTTTAATTGCAACGAAACGAATTCTTCGTTTAGTCGTGTTGCTTACTTACCTGTTTCATTTTGTAATTCAAGACTACCGCCTTTATATTTACTATCGCTTTGGGTGAGATTCGCTTTGTTTTCTAATGGTTTTCGACTCACTCTCAAGCATTTTAATGTAATTAAAAATCGTTAACTAAATACTTAGTTTACCCGTGAAAGGGCGAGGTTAGTGAGAATTACCTTCGTTCCATCTCTATGTCATTCCATACTAATACCGTAGTTAATAGGCCATTCATGGATTCCATGAATCTTCCGTGAGTCTTCCGTGGATGTCGAAAAAGCCGACTAAGGAAAAAGGTTCAGACGAGCTCTAACGACAGGCTGTTTTCAAACCTATAAGTAGGCTAGAAGTGGCTGCGAAGCGTGAAATAGTCATGATCATGGTTTTTGTCACGTTTCGTGTACTCTGCCTACCCCATTTGGGAACATAGGCGTGATTGTATGTCGAAGTCGACCAAGAAAAACGCCGCGTTTAGCCCGCCGCGTCCCACCCGCTGTCGTTAAACGGGCATCACGGACCCCCATCACGTCCGAAGGTGCCAATAAAAATGTATAGAGGGATTTGTGAGCAAACTGAGTGTTATTGTGTCCGCGGGCAATTAGCTGTTCCCCGCATGCAGCTTAGAAATAAGGGTGTAAGGCCTTTCGCACATGGAGCTACTTAAAAGTAGGTACATACATACATTACAGTATTCCCTTATGGGGTATGCAGAGCACACAAAACGCTCATAGACAAAACTATGACTATGTCACGTTTTTGGGCAACGTCTAGCATTTTTTGTGGGTGTTGGGTTGGCAGGTATAATAGTGACAGGTTGCTAGCCTGTCGCATGCCCATGCAGCTTAGAAATAGAGGTGTAAGGCTTTACACGTAGAGCTACTTAAAAGTACGTACATACATACATCACACCTGTATTCCCAAAGGTTCTCTATTGGAAGGCATAAAGGTTTTTAGACTAATATTGTTTCGCATAACACTTTTCGCCGAAATTGTTTTTTGCATCATCATCACTACGCATATTTTTTAACGCATAACATTAAAAAGCATAAATACAGGAACCATAATTGTCATTGAGACTAATGTCTATAAGCATAAGCATAAATAGGCATAATAATCAAATGGCATCATAATCAATATGCATAACAGTATTATGCCAAAAAATAGTAAAGTTTTGTACCAATGGCTCATAGTAATTATTGCTATTCATACCAATGCTATGTATACTTATGTATTATTTAGGAACTAAATCGATGTCGATGGTGATCCGCGAACTATTCCGCGATGTTTTGGCGCTTCGCGCCTGGATTTCATACTAACCTAACCTAACCTAATAATAGTAAATACATGGTAACAACGAAACTGAGTTTTTAAATTATGCATAGTGACATTTATACCAAATAATTATTAGGCCAAACAATAGTATGCGTAACGTGTATTCGGCCTATACAAATTAGTCCAAATGAAATTATGCGATTAGCGTAGTATGCCAAAAAAGTATTAGGCCAAAGTATTATTATGCGAAAGTACTGTTATGCCAAAATTAATTATGCCAAGTCAATTATGCGAAACAATAATAGTCTAAATAAAATTATGCATTCCAAGGGGATCCCATTCCCAAATGGAATAGGCAGACCGCACGAAGCGCTACGTAGGCAAAACTATGACTATTTCACTAAATCCTACTCCACACGGGCACTGAAAACGGAACGACGGACCGACATTATTAGTAATTACAGTAACAAATCAGTCAGTTACAGTAAAATAATAATAAACTATGTAAATAATAAACGACATCACGTTGTCACGGCTTTTGAAAACCTTACATAGAAAAAAAAATAACAGGGTGACAATGAAAACTTAATTGCGACTTATTTTGATTACCATCATTTACCGAAGTGTCCGAAGTAGAAAAATTGGTTTCTATAATTACAGATCAAAATCATTTGTTTTCTGTTCTCATCCCATTCACCACTCTCAATCCCACTTCTTTAGCAATCCCACTCACCCGACTTCAATTTATGAAGTTACATTCCTACCTAGATCATTACAAAAATAAAAGTTAAGCTCTCGTATTACATTTTTGTCGGCTAATTAGTACCTAGGACTAAAATAAAACCCTGGAATTGGTCGCAGCCTCACCTGACAAGGATTAACCCTTATTTTAACAAAGCTCAGTGTCAACCGACACGCCCTAGCCACAGTGTTAATTAAAAACACGAATCCTCTTACCAAATAAAGCTGCTATTACGTGGAACAACGAAGATTTTTTATTGGAGTACATTTGTATAAAAAAAACATTTAACTAAAATTCATTGTCACCCTACCACCCTGAAAATCGCCGTCATAAGTTGAAATTAAAAAGTTATGAGTAATAAATAACCTATGTCATATATTTTAGGCGACAGGTTAGCAACCTGTTACTATAGTACCTACCTCTCAATTTAACATTAAAATTTATGCTAGAAAATTTTTTAGAAATTTATGCTACGGGACGTAAAATCGTATGCTCTACCTTCTCCATTTGCGAACTCAAACGTGATGTGTATTATGTATGTGTACAAAAAATATAGGAAAACCACTGCCATTGTTTTCTGCTGCTTTTGATCTTCCAAATAGGTACTTTAAAACAGAACTCGCATCCACACGAAATTACATAAAACCAGCTTATGATAACTCCTCCATATCAATCCGTTTCCAAGCTGTCCGGTTCAAAGGACCATTACCAACTTAACCCGTACCACCGCCACAGTTCTTACTCCTAAGACTTTAAGGTTGATTTTGGCTGGTTCGAGGGGTGGTGGTAACTTGGCAAGGTGCAGAAGATGTCGATACAATTCGTGAAGGTGAATCCATCACTGTCGCTGGTAAGTCTATGGCACAATCCCTCATTTTGGGGGTCTCAATAATCCCATACCTTTTAGGTACGCTGATAATCGATGCGTGATTAAATTTGAGGGATTCGTTGGGGGGATTTGGAATATTTTTGGGGTCTGACTGGAAAGCAGTGAGAGTGTTAAATTATGTTACTCTTTAAGTTTGTTCCATTTTATATTATTATAAGTATTAATAAAAATTTTATTGTAAAATCAAATGACCTAGCTATTGAAAAAAAAACTCAAAAAATTACGTTCGAATAAAAGTTGTACCTACTGAGTTTGTTTCTCTTTTTGTAGATGTCTCTTTGTTGTATTAAAATTATGAATCACACCTCTCCATTTTTCTTCTGTGGATGACGTAAAAGGAGACTAATGTTTTAGGTGCTATGCATTAAGCGACAGGCTAGCATGGTTGTTACGAGTATGGCTACATAACGTTACGAGTATGGCTACATAACGTTACGAGTAGTTATACACCCATTATTAGAGTTACCGGATTCGTAGCAAACCGCTACGCCGTAGCTGCTACGAGCACCATAGCGTCATTTTGTAAAATAGCGATACACATTACATAAAACCTAAAAATCACGCCTGTTTTACCTTATTTCAAATTTCATAACCATTTTAGCATAATTTAAACTTTAAAATTAGAATTATAATTAATTTTCAGCATAACACGTAAAGACAACAAATTTGCAACCTCTTAAACAGCAAAAAGTTATTTAAATAACAAAAGCTTACCTTGTTTAGGCATTAAGGCTGCATTGTTTCCATTAATCGGCTTGTTCGAGCGGCGTTTGGACATGAATTATTCAGCTCTGCGCTTACGGCAGGTAAATTTCGGGCGGGGAATAAACTGCGACTTTGTGGTACAATGAGTAGATGTGGTATAACGGTGGCGCGTTCGAATAAATTAAAAAAAAATTGAGCTTCTTTGCTTTTAAAGAATAAAAACGGCCAAGTGCGAGTCGGTTTTACAGGATAACAGCTTTATATGAATGTAGTAGTTCATGATTTGTACGATGTACAATGAACACCATAAACAGTATGGAATACCAAAAACAAGCCAGTCCGCCGACCGCGCGTTCCAAATTTAAATTTCAATTCGTTCTCTTCTTTGCATTACTCATTCAAAGATGTTCCAAATTGGAATGTAATTATAAAATCTTCTTAATTTAAGGCCATTTTACTTATGCGATTGAGCATACAGTACCTAGCTAGATTACATTTACGATTACGATTTGGACGTAACTAAAAACTTTTTTAATCTCAAAGGTAGTCTAGAAAGTTTCTTACAACCTGCAGCGGTCACGCAAAAGGCTGGCCAAATAAGAAGCCGACAATAGCCAATTGAATGGTTCGAGTCGACTTGAGGTGAGCCGACGTCTCGCCCAATATAAATGTAAATGACGCTGCCCACATTTGGGCAAAGATCAGTTTTATTGCCAGAGAGGTAACTCACTAAAACTGAAAGTACGAACTTGGTAGTCAGTTGTGTCGAAATGTTGTTTGCTTTGTTGTTTTGTCTATGAAAATCAGAACTACCTAATGCTCGATAAACGAAAAATGCGATTTAAAAACATAAACAGAATTGTGTTTTGAATTTAAGAGATCCCTTAAGGCAAGGCTGGCCAAACCCAGACCCGCGGGCCACAAAGTGGCCAGCCAAGGAATTTGAATTGGCCCGCCCAGCGTATTTGACCGGCAAGCTAGCGGCGCGCAGTGACAGCGCTTTCACATGATTCCTCGTCATGAAAAATCCTTGCGGCCCGCCATCGCCACACTCTTGAAAAACGCCACAGTCTTGAAAAATTTGGGCCACCTGGATAATCTATTGGCCAGCCTTGCCTTAACCCCTCGTATGCGGGAACTGAAAAATATACTGCATTCGAGCCTCTTCTGTTTCAATATCTACAAATTATGGTGATTAAAATAAAAATTAAAAAAGATATCCTTAAAATGGAGCAGATCTGCTCCGTAGCATACGAGAGGTTAAGGGATAATTCCGCCTTTGTACTTCACCATCATTTCAACAAAGGCAAAACCATGATTATGACTATTTCACTCTTCGTAGCCACAATACCATAATTTTAGGCTTGAAAATATATGTTCCACCTGGAAGATCTGGTGACAGACGGACAGATGGACAGCGAAGTCACAGTAATAGGGTCCCATTTTCACCCTTTGAGTACATACATATTCTCACGCCTGTATTCCCAAGAGGGGTACGCAGAGCACGGGTCGGGAATTCAAAAATCCAGTGCCACGCTTGGCAATTTCAGGGTAACCAGATGGTTAAACGTGATATTGTAGTGACAGGTCGCTAGCCCATCGCCCACAATACACTAACCCTTTCCCAGAGTCGACTCTTACGACACCCACGACAACCCTAAAAACCACGATCGGGTATTACCTTCACATGTATGCCCAAATGTCCATTCTACTTCGTTATTCGTACTCTACACTCACGTATCGCCGCCATGCGTTCAGCATCACAAGAGCCTTCATGCATAAAGAAGTGGCGCGCGACGTGCCCGCAGCGTGCCCGCAGCGTGTCTGTTGCGTGTCCGTAGCGTCCAACACCACCTGCCCGTCAAACATGAATATTTTATTTGAATTCGCAACGTGCTTTAAGATCAAGATTTTTTGATAGTTTTGATATTTTAATACATACATACATGCGTACATACAATCATGCCTTGGTTCCCAAATGGCGTAGGCAGAGCATAAGATTTTTTGTCATTTTTGGCATTTGATTTGTCACATTTGTGACACATGCAAAACTTTAACTATTTCACGTTTCATAGTCAATTTTAGCAAAATTTTAGATTTTATAAAACAAAAGATAGAGGTACAGTAATGACAGGTTACCTGTTCGTCGCCTTGAGCATTACTAAACCTATTTCCTCAGTAGCCTCTCACGACATCCGCGGAAGAAATGGAGAGGTGTCATTCTAAACCCGACACGGTGATTTAACTTCATTTCTTTACAATTCATTAGTCAAACCACGGTGAAACTACAAACAAAATAATAATGAAGTCAGCAGCAAACCAACAAAATGGCGTCCAAGCCCCCACCTGCCTCATACAAAGTTCCTTCAATTACGATGAATATTTCATTCCGAAGTTAGTCAGTTTCCATGATTTTTACGGAGTTGCGGCATTACCTATGCATTGTCTGCGTTTATTTAATTTTAAAGGAACAGATGCTTGCAGAAGTTTCGTTCGCTTACAAGTGCTTTGGGATGTTTATTCGGAATTGATGTTTTGTTGCCGTGTGTGCGGATGGAAAGTCGGTTAAGTTATTTTACTACTTATTTCTTTATTTTATGCCTTTTTGATCTTTGAGACATTTTTCATTTATGTACTTTTCGGTAATGACATGATGTAAACCATAATTAAATTCAGACTTGAACGAACTTAGGTACAGTTCGTTCAAGTCTGCGAAACCGAAAAAACGATGGCGAAATAAAAGTAACGGTAGGTGTGCAATGTTTGAAAAATTGCGGGCGCACAATAGGTACATACTCGTAGTAAATAGTTTAAGAGGCAGTTGAAAAGCTTCAAGGCTCTACCCAAATGCATTTTTTAATATTACATCATTTTCTCACCCAACGTTATACGTTGTCACATTAAACGTAATAAAGTTTCCTTTAAAGCACTGCCACTGCCACAATGCAATGCCACTGACGTTCTCTGCAAATAGGCCCCACGGGTCAGAAATCGATTGATCCAAGTACCCAATCCGTTTTTAACCTCCACACGAGGGGTACCCAAACAGGCTACAAGGTGCTCCATATCTGAGATGAATCTTTTAATATCGCCGTATAAGCCGCGCTCAAATAGAAGCGTTTGCGCAGATCCGAAAGGTCGGATCGCGTTATTGAAATCCGCAGTTCGGTGCGGGCCGATCATAGCTAATAACAAGATCGGACGGCGAGGGTGGAGACGGCTTTTCTTGTTGAGATTTTTCGTGATGACAGCGGATAAAAAAATCGATACATTTTATTTTTAAGGTCATCATCATCATCATCAGCCTATATACGTCCCACTGCAGGGCACAGGCCGACTCTCAGTATGAGTTCCCACGCGGGCCCAGTGCGGATTGGGATCTTCACACATAACGTTGAATTACTTCGTCGCTGTGTGTAGGTTTCCTCACGATGTTTTCCTTCACCGAATAGCTCGCGATAAATATCAAATTCGATATCGCACATAAATTCCGAAAAATTCAGAGGTGCGAGCCCGGGGTTTGAACCCACGACCCTCTGCTTGAGAGGCCACATGTCGAACCGCTGGGCTATCACGGCTTAAGGTATTTAGGGTTTAAAGCGTTGGTAAGACTACGATGTCTCTTCGACCGTTTGTCACCGGGTTGTATCGAACCACGCTAGAGGGTGAAGCCAAAAGAGCGTAATTTTTTGAGTTGTGAGTCGCGTATTTACGGTCACTTATTTTACGTTACTTGATATCGAATTTGATATTTCTCACGAGCTTATTCGGTGAAGGAAAACATCGTGAGGAAACCTGCACACAGCGACGAAGTAATTCAACGTTGTGTGTGAAGTTCCCAATACGCACTGGGCCCGCGTGGGAACTATAGCCCAAGCCCTCTCATACTGAGAGGAGGCCTGTGCCCCCCAGTGGGACGTATATAGGCTGATGATGACGATGATGATGATTTTAGGTTACTTATTTTGCGGTATTAATTTTGCGTCGTCATGTGGTACCGACTGCATTTTTTTATGAAACCGAATGCTGCAGAATTTTTGTGGCCGAAATTCTGCTACTCAAGACTTACAAATTACGCACGTTTGGGCTCACCCTTAGACAGTTGAAATTTTCACAAATTATGTATTTCGGTTGCTTTTTAACAGCAAATACTAAAACAAAACAAAACAAAATAAATATTTAAGGAGAATCCCATTAGAAAATTATAAAAAAACAATATAAATGTAAATATGGTAACAAATAGGCAATTCATCAATGGTACAGAACGTTTCGTGTGCGAATCCGACTCGCACTTGGCCAGTTTTTCTTGCAAGCTTTTATTTGGGTTCATCCTTTTTAATGTTTGACTGTTTGTCTTTAATCAAATCTGGTAAGATAAATGAGATTTTCTTCCCATTTACCGACTGAGCTCAAATTTAGAACACTACACTTTTAGCTTCAAATTAATGAAATGCCTGGAAACAGAATAAGAGATAAAACGTAAAAGGGTCATTGTCATAACCCTAAAAAAACATGTCCATTTGTAATATACAAGACATTTTTAATAATTGCATTCAATTTACATCATAACTATAAAGTACAGGAAACGTACTAGACTATACTATATCATATTTTCTATAAATGTAATTATTTGTTTTGTTTATCACCACAAATGTAACTGAAAGTCCACTTCGGTGGACTGTCCGGATTCCACCTGTTAATAGAATGTGGCTTTAAAAAAATACATCTCTTTTATTATTGTACAAAAATGCCATTTTCTCCTAATCTATGTATGATTTCCATTTAACATTAATAGGATTTAAAAAATTAGATGGAAGTAAAACACATTTTTTGCATTATTCAATCTTGTCACAACATTTTTTGTCTTTTTGGTGGACATTAACTTAAATTCTAGAAAAATTAGGGAAACGTCAAATGAATAGACCGGGACATATAATTTAACTCATTCACTATCGTACTATCCCTGTTAGCAGCCATTTTGCCGTGACTTGTGCGCAGCAGACGATATTGTTGTGTTAACAAGAATATTTGGTGACTAGCTGTGCCCGCGACTCCGTCCGCGTGGAATTGTGTCTAATTTTCCCCGTTTTTCCCGCATTTTTCAATGTTTCTTCGCTCCTATTAGTCGCATCGTGATGTTATATAGCCTAAAGCCTTCCTCGATAAATGGTCTATCCAACACAAAAAGAATTTTTCAATTCGGACCAGTAGTTCCTGAGATTAGCGCGTTCAAACAAACAAACAAACAAACAAACTCTTCAGCTTTATTATATTAGTATAGATATCAATGTTGAATTGTCTTTCCGGTTACTGCTGTATTTTTTAAGTACATCGCTATAAATCCACCAAACATTTTAATAATTAGTTAAGCAATCAAACATTGTAAATATGCCTTGCCTTTTGAATAATCCTTTAAATGGCTGGTGTTGTGAATGATATTGCGGAAAAAGTCCATTCGGTGGACGTCTTTTTGGTGGACTTTTTGTACACCCAAACGATAAATGATTGTATTTTGATTGATTTCTTGTACTTTGGTTTAATTTTTATTATAACTTTAAAAACTAGCTTCTGATTCCTTTTTTGTTTTATCCGTAAATGACTAGTGACTGAATAGTGAATGTTTAAACGTAAATTCTGTAAAGGTAAAAAAACTGTAGAAGATTTAACAAAAACATACAAAATAAGCTTTGGAGGAAAAATGGAATGATGGACGACGATGCAGAAAAAAAAATCAATATACAAAAAGAAACTTAAAACTACGTCGCACGCAAAATATCGCCTTCGATTCTAGTTATTTTAGTACCATGAAATGGGTGAACGTATTGCAGTGAAAAACAGAAGAATGTTGAAAGCAAAGAAACTTACTTACTTAGAAAGAAGTTGTTGACTTCAGAATGCAGCAACCATTAAAAATTAGAGAGTGCAGTCTGTTTGTTGATTGAAAAAAATGTTCATAAAAGTATACAATTTTTGGACGTATATTCTGAAAGTTCGGATACGTCAACGTTAAAACCAGGAAGAGCCACCAAACCCCCACTTTCATACATGCTTCTTGAAGACTTAAAGGCTTCCTAGTCTTCGGAGGACGAAGGTATATTCTGTCCACCGAAAAGAATTGTCATTTCGGTAGACAGACATAAAATATTTTTTATGTACTTTTTGAATGTATTTACGTGTCTGATTGTTCATGATTATGAGAATATATCATGAACGTTATTTTTGTTTAAGATGTTTACCGCTTTTTGTTTTGTTTATTTATTATTAATTAACATAATTAGTCCACTCGGTGGACATATTAGTCTTTTTGGTGGAACCGAAATATCGTTATTTCGTTTTAAATCGTTTTTTTCGAATAATTGATCTCTGAATGATACTCAGTTCTGTTGCAAGTTAGAGTAAGAGTCATAATATACCTTTGATTTTTACAAATCACGTGTTTCATTTTTTGGCGAAAAAAATTGCCAGGCTTGACAATGACCCAAAATGAAGCCGTCTCCAGTATAGCGAGCACGTGCCATCGATCGGATCGTTTGAAAAAGGCAGAGCATCAGGAAATTAAACAAAGGTACGTAGTTGCAAGTGTCGTGATTACAACGTGCCGTATTAAAAGCCAGACAGAATGAAAAGAGGTGCTTTTATCCCTAGTACTGCAATCTATTGTCCAGGTTTTATCTTTGTGATGTTGTTTCTGAACGGAGTGTAAAAAAACACTTGTCCATTTCTTCCATGGCTGTCGTAAGAGGTGACTAAGGAAGGTTAAGGTATAATTTAAACGACAGGCTAGCCATCATCTGGAGCTACGCGCCACGGCAGCGGACAGACGCGCACTGCGTGCAGCCGCTCTTTCCGCACGACTACTAGGCACAGCTGACAGCAGTTCACAACTACCCACATTAGCGAAAATTACATTCACTATTATTGTCAAAAGACGGGTAGCACACAACACTAACAACATCAGTCTTTAAAGGCTCGTTCACACCTTGAACAACAACGTGAGTAATTCCGTTATTTTTCACTATGAGTGAGTCTCACGGTAGTTTTATGTTTAAGACAGGCTAGCCACCAGTCGCTATAGTTTATTTTGACTTAGAACTTAAAATATGCTAGAAGTGGCTACGAAACGTGAAATAGTTGCGGATTTGTCTAAGATTTGTGTGGCGGATGTTGCTATTCTTATGCTCTGCATCTGTATGGTCGTGTTTTAATAAACAACATGAACATGTGGCCACAAAACATAAAAAAGTCATGGTTTTGTCTATGTAGCATTTTGTGCGCTCTGCCAACCCCATTAGGGAATACAGGCGTCATGTATGTTGAATTCCTAAATAGGGTAGGGCACTGTAGGCAGAGCATACTTTAAATATAATTTGCGACATAAAATGTTTACTCATCGTTAGCCAGTCGCCAGAAGTAGGTACACATTTACCTCCTTAGTCATCTTTACGACATCCACGGAAGAATAAAGAGGTGTTATTCTCAACCTAGAACCACATGGAGAAATTTATCACATACTAAAACATTTTCATAATCCTAACTGCACCGTGCAATCCTAATAAGATACAGGATGATTTACTACTCCCAAAATGGCAAAGAGACTGTAAAACCGGTACACAAATAGCGTGGTGCGAATAATTTCCGGGCACGGCGTGAATACTCGCTTTCCGGACGTTGTAGTTTTGGCTGTTCACTTGTTTCATACCACGACTTGGTTATGAAGTTGAAATTGAAATCACTTAATTTCAGCACTGTTCCAAGCCTTTGCGATCCTTATTCGCATTGGTTGCGTAAAATAAGGGCAAAAAGGAGACCCTATAGTCCGCCTGTTAGTTAGTCTGTGACCAGGACGAATGTCATGAATCGCGATTGTTATAGATAGTAGACTTTTTCACAATTGATGTATTTCTGTTGCTGTTATAAAAACAAATAATCAAAAAAAAACAATTAAGAGGATTTTTTAGTTCTCTTCACCTCGATACTTCATTAAAACTAACTGCGGAGAAGCAAAGGAATTTCATAATTTTATTATATGTACGCGGGACTCAATCGCGATTTTATTTACCTTCTCGACGTTTCGGCCGCGTTACTTGCGTGCGTTGGAGTCAACTCGTGACCACGGTCGCTGTAACGTGGCCGAAACGTCGAGAAGGTAAATAAAATCGCGATTAAGTCCCACGTACACATAATTATGAGTGAGAATCGCGAAAGTTTAAAACAGTACAAAGGAATTTCATCAACACAATTTTCCTTTACGCTTAAAACCCCTAAGTACATTAGGTTAGCCAGAGAACACGAAACGTTACAAAGTCAAGCCATATTTACGTTTTATAGCCACTTTTAGCATCATTTTGGGTTTAAATATTGATGGTAAATAAAATAGCGATAGGTGACTATAGCTTACCGCCTAAGGCCTTAAAAACTGCCCTGTTCCCATACAAGGCGTTCTCAAACTTCCCTACGCCCACCCTCTTTAATAGTTAAATCCATACACATACACATCCTATCACAATTGTTTCAATAAGTCTTATTAATTTTGAGGTCCATACATTGAGGTCGTAATTTCGCTCCACCTTAGTATGATATCCAACATTTTATCTGGGTAATTTCGAAAATTGAACTTACGAGGATATGCGTTATGTTCATCATCATCAGCCTATATACTTCCCACTGCAGGGCACAGGCCTCCTCTCAGTATGAGTGGGCTTGAGCTATAGTTCCCACGCGGGCCCAGTGCGGATTGGGAACTTCACACACAACGTTGAATTATTTCATCGCTCTGTGTAGGTTTCCTCACGATGTTTTTCCTTCACCGAATAGCTATGGTGGTTTACCACGAGCTGTGGTAAATATCAAATTCGATATCACACATAAATTCCGAAAAAATGCGTTATGTTGCGTAGAATTAACTGAGTAAGAAGCACTAATTTTGTATCTCTAATTGAATTACACCCTGTATGTTACAACGCAACCAAGCATCTCGACTCCAATTCATAATATCCACAAAAACATTGTTCAAGTGAACGAATAATATCATTCAAGTGAACGAATGAGCCACTCCATTGGGCGTTAACAGCGGCATTATTGTTGCGTTTGCGCACCGCCATCACTCACGCTGTAGTATTAATGACGGACATCTTGCCTGACTTACCTTGGGGTGGTAGAAGGCAGGAGAGGTCGCGATAAGCGGAGCGGGTAGCGGGTTAAATGTACGTTCTTCGAGGGCACCCGCGCTTGACTTGACTTTGCCTTGGAATAATTGAACTAGAGACTTTATTTGACGGTTATTAAGAGTGAGATGAGATTGGCGAGGGTCACGGTGAGATTTGTGCCCGTGGAAGAGGCTTACATCAAGTATGGGACGAGCACAATGATAAGGATGCTGATTTTCTGATCCTTTTTTTTTACAAAAGGAAATTCAATTTACGGCTTTGGCTGTGTGGTCAGGAGAGAAATATAATCAGCCCATACCTATACTTAGTGACTTTCGTAAAATTGTGGTTAAGAAACGAGATAAAAAATTAAATACACGGTGACTTACAATCAAAACAGGTCAATCGTAGGTGGACTAGCTGACATTTTTTGTTTCTTTATTTTATTGATAGTAAATAGTTTTAGAAAGAAGTAATTGTAAAAATACGCACATATCCAAATTGTATCACAATATTGGTAATAAAAGAAATGTTTCTATAGCTGTAAAATTGTGTAAAAGTCATCGTACAGTCGAGTTCATCAAAATATGAGCAGACAAATGCCAAATATGTAAACTTTTGCACTTTATTGTCAATGTCATAAAGGTGTACAGATATTTTTAAGCCCGCAGTTTTACTCATATATTAATGAACTCGACTGTACATATATTATTGTTAATTTCAACCGCTTGTCTCCTATGGCTTAATCTTCAAGGTGCTCCCCTACAATTTAAGGGACTTTGAACTCTACCACGGCGCCTCAACCCCCATTATCCCTGACCGCGCTCTAAGCAGGTTGCCGGTCTATTTTCAATTTTTCTTTGTCACAAAGGGACGGATTTGGGCAAAATTAATCAGTTTGAGTTATTAAGAGCCCTCACAGGTGTTTACTCGTTGAAGAGCTTTGGTTCTATGGGTTTAGTCCCTTTATCCTTCTTAAGAATGGGCGGAAACGAGTGAACGATTTCATTTTCGTTTCGGCTGTTTTCAGGAAAAGTAGGTCGGAGAAATGGGCTATTTTCAATAATCTGCAGTTTATCAAAGCTAGAATTGAAAATGCTAAAGAAAACAAAAGACAATAGGTACATCAGTTTTGTATTTGATCACTTCCTAATTTTTCATGTAGATGTCGTTAGAAGAAACTATGCCTTAGTTGCTAAACTTGTCACTACTTGTAACAATTTTAACTTGAAACCTAAATCAACTAAAAAATGTTTCGAAACGTAAATTAACCGATTATTTTTTGTCATACATTACAACCAGGGTCAATGGTTAAGTCATAAATAAATGTTAGTTCGCGTCTCTTCTATGTACAAGACAAAAGTTAGAGGTTTATAGGGCACTAACTATGTAGCTTCTATCAGTTTTATTAAATCACTAGGCACATCAGTCAGGCACCAGCAAAATACAACCTAAGACTAAAATTAGGCCATATTACGACCCTTCTCCTTGCCTCGAGTCCAATTCAATTAACTATTTAAATACAACTTCTTCGTACACTTTCAAGCCTCCACAAAACCTCTAAATGAAGAATTTACTCTGTTTACTATTCCTTCCGACACTCAAAATAGGTACTGTCTGCAAAAAAGTGAACTAGGGCAACGTAAATTCAATTTGTTTCTTAGAAATGCCTTTGAAATGAAATGCTTCATTGCGTGATTATGCTACGAAAAGTAAAGCGATTTAAGTCATGTATACATCACGCCTGTATTCCTAAATGGGGTTGGCAGAGGACATAAAACTCTACTCGTCAAAACCATCCACCAAATAAAGGGTTGTTTTACTTTTACTTTACCATTCCACGTTTCAAAGCCACTTCTAGCATATTTATAAGGTTTTAAATTAAGATGTACAATAGTCTTGTCACCTAAAATATATCTTAATTTACCTATTTCCTTGGTCGCTTCTTACGAAATTCACAGAAAAAATGGAGAGATGATGTTATTCGAAACACGACACCACACGGGGAAATACATAAGCCCATAAAATTTCATAAGGCAACAGACTGGCACTATACTCATTAACTTTAACCTAAAAATAAGCCAAAAATGGCCGAGACACGTGAAAAAGCCATAATTTAGGCAATACAGGCTTTTCCGCTCAATATTCCGGTCATTCAAACGGCGTGGTTCTGCTGTCGTTACAGTCAGCAAATAAAATTAATTACTTATTCACCTCACCTGTCGCCGTAACGAACACGCCCGCCTTATTTACTTTATTTCACGAAGGAACCCTAACTTTATTAGTCTAACGAAAGTCTTTTGAATAGATACTAAAAAAATTTCGTCTCGAAACAAAATTTGTTAGACTGGGTATTTGACTAAATACAACAGACGTTATGTCTGTATTTCCGAAGGTTGATCAGAGCATACGAAAAGTAACATCAGATAAAACCATGACTATTCCTCGATTGGTAGCCACTTTTAGGTAAATTTAAAGTACTTGTAGATTGATTTCTGTATCTGTTGTTTATTGACTTGAGCGTTTTGAGAGATCTGCCTACCCCATTTAGGTACGTATACGTAACGTGCGTATGTAAAGTAATCCTTTAATACATAAGACTATACCAAAATCACAGGGGCAGGCTGAAAACCAGCGCTGTCAGCTTCCAAGGAAGCGCAGCATTTGCTGAGTTTGCTCCTTTTGCTGCAGGCTGTCTACATTTTTGGCAATTTAACCGATTCTTTTATTTTTATTTTTTATTAACAATTTTTTTTAATATCTGTGTTTTTATAATGTTTTCTGTGGCAAATAAATTAAATTATTATTATTTATTATTATTAAATCCAACAAAAACTGTATCAAGATCATTCTAGATCCTAAGCCCGTTTCATAAAAATTTCACCGAAAACTACGAGTAATTTCACAAAGAAAACGCCGTCATCCATCTCAGCAAAAGTTGAGCTAAACCGCCAAACTTCACCTGAAACCTCTAACTTCGCAGTTTTAATGAAAAAATAATTTCAATTTGCTCCGAGCCCTCCCCGGGAGGCTCGGGAGCATAGACTAATATCGAAATAGACGACTCAAGTGTATGTAATTCGCGCGCCAAGAAGGAACTCTTCCTTTGACACGATTTAATTTAGTTTTGTGCCACTCTTTTTTTTTTTTTTTTTTTATAACAAATTTTTCATCTACGGACTCGTGGTCCGTACCTTGATGATTTTAGGATATATATTTTTTTATTTTAGCTTAACTGTGCGCTCCGCGTAAAGACACAACCACTTCTATGATTTTTTACTCGGAGCGACTTGTTCTTTGGGACGCTGTTGGCAGAGCACTCTCTTTGTGCCACTCTGACACAGATTAGGTTTAACTGCCTAGAAACAGGACAACTTGAATAAGGCGGCGGCACCTTTGAATCGGTTTCACTTGGACTGTCAATTCCTATCACTAAAGCGCTCATGTGACGTTACAGTGGGGAGAGAAAAACTGGCACGCTTGGTTTTCATACAAATTCAGGAACTCGCGGTATCTATTTAGATATAAGTCTGTGCTCGGAGGGCCGTAGTAAGATCATTACCTTCGCATATTTGAGCAAACGACACTTCTAAACATTCTCCTTTGTGTCTCGTAGCTTCTGTAATTTTGTTCAAAGTTCTTATCTCGCTGATGAGTAAATTTTTATGAAGGTGACGCCGTGGAATTGATGTTCGTTTGTTTTTAAATTGGTAGAGCATCTATGTTCTAAGGAAGTATATTAACGAAGCTTGTTATTATTTATGATTTTTTAGTGGCAAAGCGCCCTTTTTTGCTACTAGTGAAACATAGAGCTGGGCACATTGCAGTGAAATCAACCTTTTATTCTCTACGATTGAAAAAAATATATCAAAAAGTTTAAGTTTATTGTACTTACTAGACATTCTTGTAAATAAACATTGATATTTATATCGATTAAAACAAGTATATTCCATGTGTTGTCGGGTTAGAATAACACCTCTCCACTTTATTCGTGAACGTCGTAAGTGGCAACTAAAGAATTAGGTATAGGTATGCTTTAGGCGACAGGCTAGCAATCTGTCACTATTACACCTCTTTAACCTGTTTAAACCTAAAGTAATGCTAAAAGTGGTTGCGAAGTGGGGGTTGGTTATGGACTATGTATCATGTGCTCTGCCTATCCTATCTAGGAAAACATGCATGTGTAGGTATGTAACAAGAACCTTTCTTTAATACCCTTTAACCGCCAGTCAATCAAACCCCAAGCCGATCTGCGACGCCGGTTGAACTCCACCTCCAAAGTTCCGGTAAGTCTAAAATCGTGTTTGATCCGGATAGAACCGCACCGATCCGGATTAATCCGGTCCACCTGATCCTTGGAGCAGCGAGCCTACTAGAGAATGGTGGATTTATTTTTAAGTGATGTGTGTGATTCGCTGTGTTGTGTCAAAGGTATTTTTATGAGTTACCTGTCACTATTATGCCTCTTTTATTTTACTTTACACCTAAAGTTATGTTAAATGTGGCCTCGGAACGTGAAATAGTCGTATTTTGTCTATGTAACGTTTTGTGTGTTCTTCCCCCACATGACTGTGTAGCCACGTTTAGCATAATATTAGTTTTAAATATACTTACAAAAATTGTTGTTTTAATTTTGCATATGATTGACCTTTTTTTACACGGATTTCCGGATTAGACCAAAACAACAATAGTTCATCTCGGTCAAATTGTGTTAGTAAATGTATTTTTCTTCGTTTCTTTCTTTCTGTAATTAAAGTTTCTTTGATTAACAATGAATTCATTAATCTTTGCATAATTTTGTGTTTTTACAGATTAATTTTTGTTTCAAAAGTCATCCTCAATACCTCTGACTGACTGTAAGCCCTCTCCTTAGTCCAATACTCCAAGTCCACCCCGGACTTGCGGGTATCACAGGTTACTAAGCAGCAGCAGATTTATAGACGCCCTGCACGCTTAGGGTAATCTGTTTAGGTGCGAGTTTTAATACCCGTGTGACAGGTACAGCGAGCCGTTGGAGGTCCAACCTAACCCTCTTACCCTAAGACATGTTGTGTTCAATAGATGCAGATATCTGTATCATATTGTTCAGTGTTAGGAATGATCTGTGGGTGTTTAGTTAGACAACTAGCAAAGTCAACGAATCACTTACATGCTCTAGAATTTCATTAGTAGCTGTTGGATTCGACCTGTCCAACGTTTTCCAGAGACCTTTATAATTAAGGTCGTCTGTTCATCTTGTAGGTGGACGACCTAAACTATACTTGCTGGTCTGTGGTTTCCACTCAATCAGAACCATGACCATTTCACGCTTCGCAGCCACTTCTAGTTTTTTTAGGATTCAAGTTAAAAGGCATTGTGCCATCGCGAACAGGGATTGTTGAGCCACTTACCTATGTTCGTAACTATGTTTGTAACTTGGTCGTGTAATACTAATCCAATAGCTGACATCTAGCCGGTCACATCGGTCATTGATTACACGTCTAAATTGTGAACAGTGGAAAGTGTCTCAACTATCCCTATTCGTGTACTAACTCTATTCCTTTAGATCTAATTTTTTTCTTAATGTGGCTACTAAACATGAAATAGTCACAGCTTATAGGTCAGTTAACTAAAGCTGGCACGTTCACAGTACTCACACTTGTGCAATTTCGCTAAACAGTAAGCTTAAAATTAATAATTTTGATCAAATCGGGTAGACTTTTCATGATACGTACGCGGTGCAAAGTCACGCCGCGTGCTAATTCACAGATACTACACAAACCCAATGCGTACGTCTGTTTTACGTGCCAGCTTTAGTTAACTGACCAGTATCTATGTAATGTTTCGTGTGGTCCACAGCTCTAAAAATGCAGGCGTAACGCATTATGTAAAAATGCAGCAATCTGTCTTCCGTGTACCCCAAATTATTCGGACAAGACTTGAGCATACAGAGCGTTAGTTAATCAAACGGGTACCTTACCCCATCGTATCTGCTTATTTAGCCCTTTAGTAAGCGGATTGAAGGAAAAAAGGGTACCTGAGTAATTCATGCAAACGAATGCAAGCCAATTAATTAGGAGGCCGGCTGCGCTCAAATCTGCCGCTGGGGAGACGCCAGACGAGGCGCGATGCGTTTTGGCATATTCTATACCAGGGATATTATGGATATGAAATTTCGGATACGGATTGGATACGGATATGGAATTATTTCGGATTATCCGTTAGTTTCGGATAATTTCGGGTACGCATAGGCGATGGGCTAGCAACCTGTCACTACAATATCACGTTTTACCATCTGATTACCCTGAAATTGCTAAACGTGGTACTGGATTCTTGAATAAAATTCATGTGCTCTGCCTCCCCTCTTGGGAATACGAACGTGAGGATGCGTGTGTGTGTATGTGCATATTAAATTTTTATGGAATTCCAAAAGTGAAAATATTAAAAGGTTTTTGGCAGGAATTGCAATCAGTCCATAATTTTGTGTCGGCAGCGGCCGGCCGATCTAAACAACTTGTCATAACGTGTCTCAAATAGGCTCCGCCCCTATCCGACACTATCCTAAACTTATATTTCGGATTCGGTTACGGATATGTTTTTATATCGGATATCCGATAGTTTCGGTTACGGTTACGGAGAACCCTATCATTCCTGCTCTGTACCATTATAAGGTAAAAGTACCAATGCTCGACGCCTCAACGCCCAATAGATGACACCCATCTGTCACCTGTCTTACTATGACATAAGGTTACAAGTGCCAAGTATTGGGTCAGTGTCGAGCACAGGGACGTTTACCTTAATAGTCGGCTATAAACTTGGTAAGATTTTAAATGGTGAAGGTAAGACCGAGCATTGGTTATTCCATGTAAAAGCGGCGTAGTACAATTATCTACCTCCATTTTTCCAAGGTGTTTACAAATTACAACACTTAATTAGTTTGGTTAAAAAAGTAACTACCTACTTACAATTAGGCTCAATTCACACCAGAAGAGCAGCGCAGCGCGGCGTAGCGCAGCGACCCGCTCCGTGGAGAATGCGCGAGGATTCCTGCGACTGCTCGAGAAGCCGCTGGAATGCGTAGGAAGTCGCTGGAATTTACATAATTATTGACATATGTATTGACAGCGGCCGTCGCGACTACTCGAGCATCCTCGGGCATTCCCGCGACAGCTCGCGCAGTCGCACGGCTTTGCTTATGGAATGCGCTGGAATTCCCGCGGATCCGCGGGCATCCGCGCGCATCGTTAGAGTTTCTCATGCGATAATAAGTCTTATTGTAATGAAAATAAAGTTGAAATTCTCATGACACTGAAACTGCGCTCCGCTACGCCGCGCTGCGCTGCTCTTCTGGTGTGAATTGAGCCTTAGACGGCTAAAGTTTTTTAAGGCATTTTTTTTAAAACATACCTATTACATCACTTGGGTTTTTGGGACGAATCGTAAATACATTAATTATTTTCGGTTTCCATCCCGCCATTTGGAAGATACACGTGAAATTAAATAAGTGGTAAACATTCATACAGGAAACGCGCGAAAGCAATACCTTTTCTTGGCAGTCTGGTCCAAATATAGGCGAAATTGGAAGTATTTAGCCATAACTCAGCAAAACTTATAAACCGGTCCACTGTTCATAAAATCGCAGCGTCACGACGTCTGACGGACCTCTTATTCGAATAATTAATCTCACAAAGCTCTTCTACAATTGGATTCCGTAAAGATTAAGGTGTTTCATTAAAACATTTAAAATGAAAAAGTGCCCGTTCTTTCCTCGCTGCGCTGTCTTTTAAATGGCAGTTATCTTTTTTGACGAAATTTGATTCGGATGATAATGCTGTCGGATGGAGTTTTACTGCAGCTAATTATTTTAACTATAATAAATTAATTAAATAACAGATGCAAGCACTATTGACAAAATTCCAGAAAAAAGGCAGCAACCGCTCGGTAACACGTATAAGCGCGTAAATGAAATGAAATTTTAAAATCTTGCAATATTTTTTAACATAGAATACATAAATTATTTATAAAATATGACATGTTGTATTTCAAAATTGGGTGAGCAGTGCAAATGAAGCATTACATAGTCAAAATGTGACTTTTTCAGGTATCGTACCCACTCTTAGTTTAGCTTTAGGTTTAAACATAGACGAATGAAGTGTAGTGATAAGCCCACAACTTCTCAAAGGTACCACAAGTATCTGGCATCAGTTTATCTGTCTTCTGACATTGTGCTTCACCTGACAGCCTGTCATCTGTCAGCCGGAAGCGTGTCACAACTTGTTCAGAGAGAACACCTGTTCCGGAACTTTACGAACTTTGCCGAACACTCCCGAACTCCAGATTAAAACGCGGGGTATGAATAAGTTTGCCTTGTTTTGTTTACGGTGTTAATAATGAGATTGACAAGTCGTTTGAAGAATTAAGGTGGAGCCAGGTGTTGTTTTCCCAAGGAATTGTTCAATTTACCTTTGGTGTCGGGATAGAATAGCACCCTCTCCATTTCTTCCGCGGATAAGAGGCGACTAAGGAAATAGGTTTAGGTATATTTTAGGCGGGCTAGCAACCTCTACTTAAAACCTAAAAGACGTGCTAGAAGTGGCTACGAATAGTGATTCAGTCATGGTTTAGACTATGTAGCGCTTCGTGTGCTCTGTCTGTCCCATTTCGGAATACAGGCGTGATGTGTGTTTTTATGGTTGTGTATTAGTGACACTGATATGTATGTATCTTTATCAATACGAAACCTAGTTCATTATTTAGCCATAGATTTTCTGTACTCGTATGTTTTAAGTAAGTAGGAACACACTTATTGAAATCGACTTTAAAATACATACAGCGATGACCGAAGAAGACTCTCTAACCTCACTAAATCAAAACATTCTTAAAGTTACAGACATTTAATATTCCAATATCGATAGAAAATTCAAAAAATCAGAAACCAGACTATATTGATAGTAAGTTTCTTAAAGGGCATCTTCACAAAGGTATATCTCAATGCAAATCGCAACAGGAGCCGTGAAAAGAAAGATGGCTGCAGTCTACGCAGTAGTTCGTGAAATAAGAATGAAATTGTGTGTTTAGACGAACCGCTCGGGACTCACACATTTGTCACATTCCCGGGATAGGGGTGGGCCAACTCAACTATCGATAGTTGAAGAGATAGATAAGATTTTTGTGTTCTGAATTACGTACTTAAAACGCGCCTATAATCTTAAATGCGGAAGGTAGAGCACACAGAACGTTACATGGGGAAAACCAGGACTGTTCCATGTTTTATAGCCAACTTTAACATAATTTATTAATTTAACTTTTAAGTTACATAAAATAAGGTATAGTAGTGACAGGTCGCCAGCTTTACGTCTAAAATGTATCCTGATCCATTTTCCTAGTCGCATTTTACAAAATCCACGTTAAAATAAAAAGGTATTATTCTTAACCTACACACGGGAATCCTGGAGTATTATTACGCCTATTTTATGTGTCTGATACAAGTAATTATATTTATTAATGTAATATTGTATAAATACAAGTAACTTTACTATCATTTTAATTATCTTGGAATATAGGTACTGAGGCACCCAGTGATATAACAAAAAAATACGAGATTAATTAATTCGTAATCGACATTAATGTGACCGTTGAAATCATTACATCAATAAACGTCAATAAATTTATAACTTCGTTTATTTGGAGGCTTCATCATAAATTTTCTGCCATTTTGAAAGTTAGTTTCAATTTAAAGAGAATGATTGATTCTAAATCAACAAAACAATTTTTCTAGTAATAATTTGGTCGCAAATAAAACACCTATCGACTAAGCTTTATCGCGCGCAACCCTAGCGACACGTTGAGTTATGCAGTCTGGCGTCTAGCGAATATCGATGAATTATTGAGCTATTTACATTACATCACTAGCTCAGCGTAAAGGAAACGTTCTCATGCGAGACTTACCTGGTCGTTTAGAAATATTGTGTTTGTCTCATGAAATATATGGATGTTTTATAAAACTATAAATATCCATTTTATTTTAAGTAAGAAATCTTGAAAATACTTAGGTAACAGCTTCCAATTTACTTTAAGTATTTATTAATCTCTCAAACAAAACAATAGTGCTTAACTTAACTTACGGGATTAAATTTTAATACTTAATCAATCAGGCGTCACTTCGTGGAGTATGTAGTAGAGTGGATACTTGATAAACTTGTCTTGTAATATATTTTTTCTTTAAATACGTACTTTATATTTCTCATTATCTATTATTATCTAGCTTTCGCCCGCGGCTTCGCCCGCGAGGAACTCGATTAAATTGCGGTATAAAGCACAACTATAAGAAAACTTCTCGTTTCAAACGACACACAGCGCCATCGATCTATCATCTATCGATCGGTCATCGATCGATATCGATCTATCAAGCAAACTATATTTTTGTTTTCCCTCGGGAATATCAATTTTTCCGGGATAAAAAGTAGCCTATTATTTAATCCGGACTACTATCTTTACGTCTGCAAAATTTCAAAGCAATTGGTTCAGTAGTTACGGCGTGAAAGCGGAACAAACAAACAAACAAACAAACTCACTTTCTGACAATTCTGACTTATAATATTACAGTACCTAAGGATTATAATTAAATAATAAAGCGGCGATTACACTGAGTCAATGACCTAACGCGGTCACCGCTTGAATTCAAAGCTACATCAGTCACGCAACGTCACCTTTACACTAAACTGTCCGCCGACCGCTGTTGCCTACTCAGCCGTGACAGATGCCGCTCGACGCATGCACACAATTATTAAACTGTTGCGGTCGCCACATGCAGTAATTGTAACTTAAAAAAAGTCTCAAAAGTTTACAGTTCGCACAGCAACCGAACATAATTTCGATAGTTATCATCATCATCATCATAATTATCATCATCATTTCAGCCATGAGACGTCCACTGCTGAAAATAATCCTCTTTTAGACTTTCACAAGAATCCTGTTGAAAGCGTCCTGCATCCAGCGTCTTCCGCGGCTGTCCTGGCGACATTTATGTATAAGGTCACCTCTGTCTGTCATGGGTGGTCGCATACACTACGCTTGCTGGTCCGTGGTCTCCACTCGATCAGTTTTCGACCACATTACATACCACACAATTAAAAATTATTAAGTACATTACAACTTCATTAAACCACTCAACCGACAACTCCCAACTTCTCTTTACTACTGAGTAATGTATCTTTTTTGCACTAAAATTGCGAGGTAAAAGCTACCTACCAAGGTGATCCGACAAAGACTGATGTCCTGCAGATAGCTTATCAGATCCAAGTACCCTTTGTAATGGAATCGCTGATCTCCCGTCGGATGGGATTCCACCGCCAAGGTGGATGATGGATGGCAATGTCAGATTGGACACGTGGGTAGATTAAGCTTCATACATCGAGGGGACGTTGATAGCCATCAGACACAACAAGTAATGCGAAAAAGTTGCATGTTTATTTATACGTAATTTTATGTGACATTGTCACAAAAAAAAATTGCATGCAAAAAATAATAGCTAAGTGTTAAACATCCGTATAGTTGATTACTATAAAAAAAGCTGATGATTATAGTGAAAAAAACATTAATAATGATGGCCAATCACTAAGTACCATCGCGAACCGGGATTGTTGAGCCACTTACCTATATTTGTAACTTGGTCGTGTAATACAAATCCAATAGCTAACATCTGTCAGTCACATCGGCCATTGATTACACGTCTAAATTGCGAACAGTGGCAAGTGGCTCAACAATCCCGGTTCGTGACTGTACCAAAAATGTTCGCGGTACGTTGATATAAATAAAATGATCTATTTCTCTCTCATTCGTCTAGAAGCTTAAAAAATGTAAGCAATGATTTGTCTTGGCATGTTTTTTCATAACTAAATTATACAATATAATTAAGGATCAAGAAAGAGCTGTATATTTTAGTAAATTTTTAAGCAACTAAGCAAAGCGAAGCATTTCTAATACATAGTTATATCGCAATGAAACTCAGAAACGGCTTACGTAAAATCTCTTTATTTCTTCCTCTGTCATAACAAGCGACAGCCAGTAGCTTCAGGTATATGCTTTAGGCAACTTGTCATTGTTAGCTAGCAAGAACCCGCCACTTCGTTTTTGTTTAAATTTAAAATTGATTACAAAGCCACTGCCATCCCCATTTGAGAATAAATACATGGCGTTATGCACTATATTCCTTTCTCATCTTTCTTTGAATGAGAATCGCCAAATGTAACACTAGTTCCTAGGTACTCGTCTAACACTGCCAAGTAACCACCGCGTATCTACAACAGCCAGTTACATTACACTTCATTTTTATCCTCCAAACGGCCTCACGTATACTATTACCTCCAAACTAAACGGCAGCCGGACCTCATTACCGTCTCCCCCCCC
>BHDV01005489.1:323148-339606 GCA_005406045.1 Adoxophyes honmai | reverse complement strand
TTACAGTTACGGCTCGCTAGGTGAGTACCCGGCTTTAGAGTCTATGGTATCATGTGAGACGTCAAACGAGGACATTGACAGCTGTCATCGTTTGGGAGTAGTATGGCTTGTTGGAATAATGGAGAAACGGTTCTTGGAGTGAGACTGGAGACGGACACAAGCCTTAATTCTCTACGTTTCATATCGAATACCAATCTGTATTGTTTGTCTGTGAATTATGAAGAATGGCGGATGATAACTAGCTTTCCGCCTAATCCGTAGTTCCCTCCGACATATACATAAAAATATTCATCACGCCTGTATTCCTGAATGGGATTAGACAAGATTTCACAGCGGTTTTAAGCATAATTTTAAGTTTTAACATTGATAAAAGACATCTATAATATTAGGTTCTTACCTAAGAAATTGGAGATTTTTCTTTCGTGATTCTAACCATCGCAACTTCCATAACATAAAAGATATATTACGTACTCATTATTACAAAAGATTTTGCCTTCGTCATGCAAATTTTGACTGCAATAAATCCAAAGAATTGTATCAATAAAAATATTTTGAAAATCAAGTTTTTGCGCTTACGGAATTATGTATGTAATTGGTTGCAACAATTAATTGAACTATATTTTTTGATGAAAATTGATTCTCGTAGTTAGTTTATAAGTGTATTTAAACACGGACATAAGTTTTATAACGCTATCATTTTTGGTTGCTAAATTATTGTAAAAACACTTAGTATGAAAAACGCAAATTTCATGAAAATCTTCATAAAAAACGCCAATTTCATAGGTAAGGACCCAATATTAACAGGTTGCTAGCCTGTTGCCTAAAGCATACTTAAACCTCCTTAGTCGCCTCTTACGACATTCACGGAAGAAATAAAGAGGTGTTATTCTAAGCTCGACATCACACGAGACTAGTTAGGTTGTAAGACAGAGAAAAAAAAAGTGAGATGTCCGTACATTTGAAAGTGAAATATACGATTATATCAAGGGATATTACAGGAGGATGGGTACATTATCTTTGTCTACTAGGCAATTTCTTTGTCTTAAGATATTCGTATCGTCGTGGACCGCTGCCCCCAATGGAAGTGGACAGACATACAGCTCGATCAAAGTCAAGTTGATTGATGACTTTAATTATTAAATTCCTAATTATTTGTCCCATGGGCATTTGTGAGAAAAACACGCCAATTCTAAGAGTATTTATTTTACTTTGATACTAAACCAAAATTAGTATATTGTGTAGGCCTTTACGCTATTAATTTCGCACTTTTCATGTTGTGGTGTTGAGTTTAAATACACCTCTTAATTTCTTTCGTGGATGTCGTAAGAATCGGCTAAGGAAACAGGTTTAGGTACGTTCAGTTGTATTGTATGACTCTTTATTGCACATAAAACAATTACAAAAAACAGGATACAGGATAACGGCTTCATGTACAAAGGCGAACCTATCCCCGAGGGGATCTCTGCCAGTTAACCTTCAGGCGATGTTTTAGGCGACAGGCTAACAACTACAGCCTAAAACTATTACTGCTTTTGCATCTGTTTTAATATTGTGCCTAAAGTAGCTAACTATATAACGAAATAGTTATGGTTTGCCATTGTCATATTTCACGTGCTCTGCCTACCCCATTTGGGAACATAGGCGTGATTGTATATAATGTTTTTAAACACACAGGACTTTCCGACGATGCTTGACTATTATCCTATAATCTTCAAGTTGGTTCTTCAGACTGCATTTTTTCCAATTGCTGTTTCATATTACCACACTACGTTTTGAGCACGTTCGTCTTCTTATAATGCATATCGTTGCCTCCCGTAATTGATTCGTGTTTCGTCTATTGTCACGATGATTGGAATGAGTTTACTCCTCTTGGGTCTTTTGTTTATCCATAATAGTAAACCGACAATAGCTTGGCATAGTATACTAGGGGACAAAATGGCTGACGACGTGTATCGATGACCTATCAAATGTAGTTGGTTGATTTCACCTGTGTGGTGTGGGTCTATAATATTATCACCTCTCTATTTCTTTCGTGGATATTGTAAGGAAATAAAAAAAGAGTTGGTAAAGGTATTAGGCCACAGGCAGGTTTTGTGTTTTCTTATCGTGTACTAAAAATATTGAATTTTTTTTTTTTTACTTTTATCTTTAGAATTGGATCTTAAGGAGTAATGTAGGCTACGTTAGAATAAACCCTTACCTATTATTAGTATTTAGTTGCCTTTTACGAGATCCACGGAAGAAACGGAAAAGTGTTATTCAAAACCCGACACCACACGGATACAATAATAGTTATGTTGAGACAATGATAATATTCAAGTAAAAACATATTGTATCCAAGGGCCGGACATTTATTATTAGGATTTCAACCGTCTCATTCACCTGGACTCTTTTCTGTAAAAGTGGAAGAATATTATGATATTAAATTATTTATTAGAGGAACAGGAACTCTTAACAAATAGTCAAAAACGATAGCAAAATCTGCAGCAGATCCATAAAAAATCTAGCCAGATGAATGAGACGGTTGAAACGCTCGAATAACCCGGCCAAGGCAACGCGTCGGACGCAGGTTTTCACGCCATCGCGTCCGTTTGTGTATCACCAGCTCCAATAAGAACAAATCAACGTTTAACAGTAAACCGATCCGGGAACCGGATAGCACCTTTTACCACGGGCAAATACGGACTCAGGTGGTCGGGGGGCGCGGGCTCATCGGCCAGGTTGGGGTATCAACTTTCTTTGAATGTCGATTGTTTTGGGGCAGGGGAGTTGGGGTTGTAATGTTTATCTTATTCCGGGATGATTTTGTTTAAGTCTGTTTTTAATAATGTTTTTCTATGGTTAAAGCTGCTTGTAAAGATCTTTTTGTATTTAGTAGTGTTTGTTTTGATGTATCATTATTATGTTCTGTGTGTTGTCAGGTTTAGGTGGAAAGTCGTTTAGTGGATGCAGTAATAGGGATCAAGTAAATAGTTTGAGCAAGAACAACGATACTAGAAGTGGCTACGTAACGTAATTTCATAAAATGTACTCATACATTATTGCAACAGTCACATAAGTAACTATTCAACTATTGACGTATGCCATTTCCAAATAATCCCTCATAATCCCTAACCCGATATCCCTAACCTCTCAAATCGCTAAGAAACCCCACGCAAACCTGAACGACACCACACCAGTGCACGTTTTCGGTGGAAAATCTCAGGCCATTGTTCCGCTAAGTTGAGGTGTGGACTCGGAGTCACGTACGGGCTCTAATAGCCGCTGACAGGTGATCTGAGTGCACTTAATGCTGACTTATTGGAGCTATTCCGACCGTACCGTAACTTGGATACTTTAGATAAATTCTCCGAAAGTTGGGCTTAGGAAATTTTACGTCTATGGGTTTTGTCGCGATTTTGACGAGTTCATGTTTATCGTGTCATTAATCACGCAATTTTAGTGTCACGTTTAGAAGAACAATTCTCTGTTTCTTCCGTAGATGTCGTAAGAGGCGAATATGGAAATAGAAGGTATGTTTTAGGCGACGGGTTAGCAATCTGTCACTGTACCTATAACTAAAAAATAAAAATTCCGCTAAAGGCTGTATTTGTAACGAGTTATGCTCTGCCTACCCCATTTGGAGTCATAGGCGTGATTGTATGTATGTAGGTATGTATGATAATTTTAGAGGTTTCTTATGTGATGTTGTAAAAACGTACATTTTGCATTACAAAGGCAAATGAGATAGACCTTTTTAATTTGCACGTTGTATATTATGTGGTATGCTCGTATTTAAATCCGCATTGTAGCCGTGCAAAGCAGGGTCGCTAGTTGTATAACATACAGAATCGAAATGGACAACGCCTATGAACTAGAAAGTAAAGGTATAACTATCCAAAGAGTGCAAGAATAATAGCATGAAAGAATGTATAGTTAGAGGAAGAGCAATTCCCGGCGAGGTAACAAAGTCTAAGGGAGTGACCGACCGCGATATATCGAACGTTTGGCCGACGAAAGAGTATTGAGGATAAGCCCAGAGAAAATAGAGTCTGTAGCAGTAAAGTGGATCTTATTGAGAATGAAAGGTGAAAGACAACATGACATACAGTGATGCCTGTGCTCCCAAATCAATCACATTTGAGAAGAGCATACAAAACGAGACAAAATCTTTACTTTCATGTTTCATAACCACTTCAGGCATAATTTTTCGTTAAAAAATAAATAGAAGAGGTGCTATAGTGATAGGTTGCTAGTCTATCGCCTAAACCTAAATCATACTTAAACCTATTTCCTTAGTCGCCTCTTACGATATCCATGGTGTTCTTCTAACCTGATGATACCACACAGGATGTCAGACAAGTACGAATAGGATATAGGTTAACAGATGGTCGTCTTATGTTTGAAGCGTCAACAACTACTCCTATTTTAGTCATTATAAACGATCTCAAGCTTGACCCTTTATTGTAAGGCACAGACACCGGCAAGTTACATGGCACGATTTTAGAGAAACAGAGCAAGTTTGCCCAACCCTTTTTCCAGGTTAAAGCGATGTGCGTATTTAAGGCGGTACATAATCTGACGGATAATGCGTCGAGCTTAATAGACTCAGTAATTAAGATCAATAAGGTATCATATCGGCTGAGTGTGAACGGTCGATTGTTTTTCTATAAGTTTATCTGATTTTTCGTTACCTACGCAACTGATAATACGCGACGCATTATCCATCAGATATGCATATATGCGCCCTTTCTCTCTAAATCATACCTCTAACTTACCAGAGACTTTACCGCTTCATTATCTTTACTATTACTAATATTATAAATCGGAAAGTGAGTTTGTTTGTTTGTTTGTTTGTTCCGGTTTCACGCCGTAACTACTAAACGGATTGCTTTGAAAATTTGCAGACGTAAAGATAGAAGGCCGAATTAAATAATGGGGTACTTTTTATCCTGGAAAAAATTGATGTTCCCGAGGGAATGTTCGCTTTATACCGCAATATAATCGAATTCCACGCGGACGAAGCCGCGGGCAGAAAGCTAGTCTTTATTATTCACCCTGGTATATCCTCAATAACCTGTCTCCCCGCTGGCCAGTAATTGGACCATCAGCGGCCGCTCGTAAAGAGGTGCGCGAGGTGAGTCGCCAGATAAGTGTTTCCAGCAAAATGGGAACAGAATTTATACTCTTAACCCTCGGTGGAGAAACGCGGGATTGCAAGGTTTCGACCGTTTGACTTCGTTATAGATAAAGTACACTTAAAGGCAGTTACGTGTACTTTTTGTAAATAGGAATGTAATTTATCTATCTAAAGATCACTTTTCGTCAAAACCGCAAGATACATACAGCATACAATACAGCGTAGGTAAGTCAGTGTTAACAATTTTAGGCACTTAAAATTATTATATTTGATGACTCAAATTTTGCGTTCTTAAACTCTACACGAGTTTTACAAAGATTATTATTGCAAGCACAACTTTGAAAAAATATAATGGAAATCATTTACCAATACAAACTAATGTTACCTATTCGATTCTAGCTCGTTGTTCTGGGTCAGAAATTTAACAATAACCTACTCTTTATTTTTATCGCCTAAAGATTGAAGAAGTAGAGAACATTGTATTCAGAGTTAACGCAAGTTTTAAATGTGTATGCTGCCAGCAGGTTTAGAATAACATCTCTCCATTTTTTCCGTGAAAAGCAACCAAGGAAAATAATAACTTAATGTATGTTTTCGCTTAAGGCGATGGGCTAGCAACCTGTCACTGCAATGTCACGTTTAACCATCTGGTTACCCTGAAATCGCTGAACGTGGCACTGGATTTTTGAATTCATGTGCTCTGCCTACCCCTCTTGGGAATACAGGCGTGAGGATATGTATGTATGTATGTTTTCGTCGACAGGCTAGCAACCTATCACTACTGTACTTCTTAACTTGAAACCTTAAAAAAATATGTCTGGCTACAAAACGTTGAATAGCTATGTTTTTATCTATGTAGCGTTTACTATACCTACCTACCCCTCTATCAATACAGGCGTGATGAACGTATGTATGTCACTATCTTGTCCTGCTTAAACACCTTTTCCTCTACCTATAAGTAGCCGAAGAGCAGAAAAAGCGACCGCTGACCGGGCGTCAGCTAACCCCATTCCTGCCGGCGAGTGGCGTGCACGTGGGACATTACGTCCCTTGCCGCACTTTACGACCGACAGCCGTAGGGTTGATAAGCGAAAAAAAACATTTTTAGATTTTTAGGTAGTCAATGTAGCTACAGAAAATGGGTCAAATTTAGCTTCGAAATTTCAACATCATCATCATTTAAACTTTACGTTCTGATGGGTACGAGCTTCTTAGTAGGACTGGGTTATCTACATCTTAATGGGCTTAGTATAACACCTCTCCATTTCTTCCATGGATGTCGTAGGAGGTGACTAAGGAAATAGGTAAAGGTAGACTTTAGGCGGCATGCTAGCAACCTGTTACTGTTATATTTACCTCGTATTTTTCAATCTAAAGTTATGCTAAAGTGTCTACGAAACGGGAAGTAATTATAGTTTTGACTATTAACGTTTTGTATGTTCTGTCTACCCCATTTGTGAATACAGGCGTGTATGTATGTATGTATGTATGTATGTATGTATGTATGTATGTCTAGAAATGAACTACCACTCGACGACGAAGCTGGAAATACGCCACATTTTTTCTATACGCCGCACTTTTTCTACAGTCATTTTTCCCGCAGTGCCAGCCCTGTGATCCGGCTAAAAGCCGTTTAAGGCAAGCCCCACGATTTGTAAGCCCAATTGACTATCGATGAATTTACCTTGCCGGGCCTTTTTGTACCGGATAAGCGAGATTACGGCGTACGGTGCCGGAAGACGTGGCACCTCATTGACTCTGAAAGCTGGGTTGGTGACTTATGTGTGGTTTTCAGACTGAACGAGTGAGGTATGAGCAAGTTTAATGGGAATTTTGTAGCTGTGTGTAACAGATTTCTGGGATATGCTAGTAGTTCTAGAATCCAAAAAAAGGTAAGGATTAAAAAAAAAAAAAAACTTGTCTAACCATTCAACACACGTGATTTTTTTGCAGTTCTTGGTACGAAACCTTTCAGGCACGAGTCTAACTCGCACTTGGCCGGTTTTCTTCTGCTATAGGTACTTATTTTGTTTTCTGATTTAAATAACTGCTTGATACAGTCTGTAGTATGGAAGTCGAAAGTTCCAAGTAGTTTTTTTGCTAATATCTGCAAGCCAGCTTAGCACGGCAAGGCACAAAACAAGACGCGTAATAAACAGTACCTGTCACTGTTTAACTTGAAACTTCAAAAACTGACAAGTGTTGCCATGCTGAGAAGTCGCGTATACTCCACTGACAAGAGCAATCGCTGATGTTAAAAAAAAGAGATTCACCACTGAAATAATTTGAAACAAACAAAATGTTTTCTAAGATGAGTGTATCCATTAATAAAAAAGACTCCAGGCCTCTCCAAGAACAACAAAATCCAACGTTAAAACATTAACCACATAACATCACCTTCCTTTAATCCCATATGGATGTAACTGCCTACAGTTTCCACACAGATACTTCCTTCTGAATGAGCAGAAAACAAGCGGCTCCCTCGGGAGCTTCAACGGTTCCGCTTAATAATATTTTTCACCTTGTTTCGTTTTCCAATTTTACGCAAGTCACTCTGGAGAGTAACGGTGCGTGTTGTTCAGAATGGCGCGGGAACCGCTTTGACACGTAATTATAAGAGGATTTAATAATCTCATGATTCAATGTACTTTGTGGAATTGCATTTGGGTTGTTGAAGGTCACTGAATTAGGCTACAGGGTTTTAAAAATGCAATTTCTCCATTGCAAAAGTGATGCACCTGTGGACATACATTTGGTGATTTGGTTTCATGTTTAGAATTAAAGGATGCTTTGAGCTAGTATCGACCTAGAAATAATTTAAAAAAAAAACCGACTTCAATTTTGGGCTATACTGAAAGCCTTTGTCTAATGAGGGTGACCTTCCATTACCAGCAGGCCTGACTAATTACTGAAATTATAATTTCCAGTCTGCAGGTGCATTCAGTATTGAAAGAATTATCCTTTAACTCCTAAGCATTAAGGAGTTGACCTTCCATCATTTTATCTTCGCTTAATTTTGGAGTAGTGTCCGCGAAGTTGCTCCGACTGCTCAAAATCTTGCCAAGTTATATTTCAAGAACAGACCACTTGGAATCTTTTCACAAGAACGCAAAGTCAGTATGAAATTTTCAAGTCAAACTATAATATTCAAGTCTGTAGTTCAACATTAGCATGGACAAAGTCCCTGGTAAAAGCTAGTTTTTTTTTAATAACAGGCTGAAGTTGTGAATTACATATTAAAATTCATCTTTATAACCGGGTCATTGTCATAACCCTAAAAAAACATGTCCATTTGTAAAATGTAAGACATTTTTAATAATTGCATTCAATTTACATCATAACTATAAAGTACAGGAAACGTACTAGACTATACTATATCATATTTTCTATAAATGTAATTATTTGTTTTGTTTATCACCAGAAATATAACTGAAAGTCCACTTCGGTGGACTGTCCGGATTCCACCTGTTAATAGAATGTGGCTTTAAAAAAATACATCTCTTTTATTATTGTACAAAAATGCCATTTTCTCCTAATCTATGTATGATTTTCATTTAACATTAATAGGATTTAAAAAATTAGATGGAAATAAAACACATTTTTTGCATCATTGAATCTTGTCACAACATTTTTTGTCTTTTTGGTGGACATTACTTTAAATTCTAGAAAAATTAGGGAAATGTCAAATGAATAGACCGGGACATATAATTTAACTCATTCACTATCGTACTATCCCTGTTAGCAGCCATTTTGCCGTGACTTGTGCGCAGCAGACGATATTGTTGTGTTAACAAGAATATTTGGTGGTGTCAATGTTGAATTGTCTTTCCGGTTACTGCTGTATTTTGTAAGCACATCGCTATAAATCCACCAAACGTTTTTAATAATTAGTTAAGCAATTAAACATTGTAAATATGCCTTGCCTTTTGAATAATCCTTTAAATGGCTGGTGTTGTGAATGATATTGCGGAAAAAGTCCATTTGGTGGACGTCTTTTTGGTGGACTTTTTGTACACCCAAACGATAAATGATTGTATTTTGATTGATTTCTTGTACTTTGGTTTAATTTTATATTATAACTTTAAAAACTAGCTTCTGATTCCTTTTTTGTTTTATCCGTAAATGACTAGTGACTGAATAGTGAATGTTTAAACGTAAATTCTGTAAAGGTAAAAAAAACTGTAGAAGATTTAACAAAAACATATAAAATAAGCTTTGGAGGAAAAATGGAATGATGCACGACGATGCAGAAAAAAAATCAATATACAAAAAGAAACTTAAAAGTACATCGCACGCAAAATACCGCCTTCGATTCCAGTTATTTTAGTACCATGAAATGGGTGAACGTATTGCAGTGAAAAACAGAAGAATGTTGAAAGCAAAGAAACTTACTTACTTAGAAAGAAGTTGATGACTTCAGAATGCAGCAACCATTAAAAATTAGAGAGTGCAGTCTGTTTGTTGATTGAAAAAAATGTTCATAAAAGTATACAATTTTTGGATGTATATTCTCAAATTTCGGATACGTCAACGTTAAAACCAGGAAGAGCCACCAAACCCCCACTTTCATACATGCTTTTTGAAGACTTAAAGGCTTCCTAGTCTTCGGAGGACGAAGGCATATTCTGTCCACCGAAAAGAATTGTCATTTCGGTAGACAGACACAAAATATTTTTTATATAATTTTTTAATGTATTTACGTGTCTGATTTTTCATGATTATGAGAATATATCATGAACACTATTTTTGTTTAAGATGTTTACCGCTTTTTGTTTTGTTTACTTATTATTAATTAACATAATTAGTCCACTCGGTGGACATATTAGTCTTTTCGGTGGAACCGAAATATCGTTATTTCGTTTTAAATCGTTTTTTTCGAATAATTGATCTCTGAATGATACTCAGTTCTGTTGCAAGTTAGAGTAAGAGTCGTAATATACCTTTGATTTTTATAAATCACGTGTTTCATTTTTTGGCGAAAAAAATTGTCAGGCTTGACAATGACCCAACCCTACGCGTGATTTTTTACTACGGACAATTTAGATTGGTTGATAATATTACTTAAAATCTCTATTTTCTTATTTGTCCCTTAAACATAAAACGTTAGCGGTACACTTCTTCGAACCTCTTCTTACTTTCTTACCTTTCAAAGTAATACAAGGGAATCCCTATACGTTCTAAAACCTTTGTTATTTTTGGCCGTTTTTAGCCGTCCCATAATTTCATATTTCGTCTTCCCATTGTCCATTTCGCGACGCTGTGCTTGACCCCACTTGTGGCAATCTAATTTCACCCCCCTGCATTTGGCAAACATTGGTAAATAGTTCGGCAAACATTGCCAAATGTATAGTTTGGCAAACGTGAGATTTTTCCGTCTTTATATTTGTGATGTAGATAGGTATCTACTTTAATTAATGATTTACGATGACTTGTCACATAGGATACTGGGAGTAAGTGTTGTTTAGTGAGTTAAAATTAATTACATTTATCTCGTAATTAGCACAGAAAAACTAAATCATCACTCTACTGACTGTCGTTTCATTCACCAAGAGATGTTTACGGTCTCAGAATGAATAATTAGGTACTTAATAAAAATTACTTACACTATTATCAATAGCGCTGTTCACGTCACTCTGTACAGGTAATAATTTTGCTGCAGTAAGCAAAAAATAAAACAATCACCAACATTTTCCTGGCGTCCAATATTGGCCCAAACATTGGCTGTCAGCGCTGCCATATCTAACATCACATATTACGAGGGAGGGCAGGTAACTCGACGGAAAATCTAATTTGGCAAATTGAATTACACTGTCCACTAAGTCGTGGATATATTTCTTGCAGGTCCAAGTGTTATTGTATGAAATGGTTGATATGATGGATATAGAAAAAGTTCACAATGGTTATGGATGTGGGTGGGGAGGAAGTTGGTCTTTGTGCTGGCTGATTGGTGGATTTTAAAGTGCAGTCGTTGATTGATAATAATTCGAGTTTTTTTAGTAACTGTTGTTAGGGTAAAGGGAGAGTTGTCGAAAAAAATATCTAGAGACGTATCGAGAGATGCAAGGCATCCGTTTTACATTTAATAAAATGGGATAAGTATTATACAATATACTATTAGGTCGATTGTACTCGTAATTCTAAGCAAGAAAAAAACGGCCATTGATTCCGTACAGTCGAGTTCATAAATATATAAGCAGACAAATGCCAAATAGGTATGTAAACTTTTACACCTTATTGTCAATGTCATAAAGGTGTACAGATATTTTTGAACCCTCAGTTTTGCTCATATATTAATGAACTCGGCTGTACCATAACTACGTAAACAAATAAAAAATAGGCTTTGAATAAAATAACCTTAAATATTTTTATTACTTCTTGTTTATTGTAGAGTCTTGTTGTTATAGCGGTAATAGTCATACAACTTTTTAGAAACTTTCAACTGTCGAGCTATCGTGTTTCTTTAAATACAACCTGGTGACAATCAAAAAGACGGACAGAGAGATAAGTCTAAATAATAGGGTATTGTTTTTACCTTTTCGGCACGGATCATAACAAATTTTAGAAAAAGACGTTCACAGGATATTTTTAAACGCTCAAATATTAAAATAAGCGCAACCGACTAGAAATAAAAAAGTCGACCTAGCGCTTAAAAAATAATTGCTACAATTTCCATAGTAAAGTACAACATGCAGACTTAGATTGGTTTTTTGGCGCGCGGGTGCGGTTAGGGCAGTCGGAGGCGAGACGTCACGCGAGTTAACTACAATTTATATGTAAATGCGAGAGGGCAGGCGTAGTGGAAGAGATGAAGACGTAAAACCACTATTGTTTAAAAAAAAAACAAATTTAAAATGGTCTATGTCAATTGGTTCCATTATGTGTTTACAGAAAACAGAGATCGGTTTTAGTTTTGTATAGAGAGTTTGCGTGGGTGTTTTGGGAAGGAAAGGTTTGGACGTACGTTCTGTGACTAAATTGAGGAGGTTTTAGAAAAGATCAGGTCAAAATTAATGAATATGGATGAGGCAAAACTCTTCCTTTTACTCTCTCTGTACATTTTTAAACATTAAATAGTCGTGGTTTGGTTTACTTAGCTTTCCGTGTGGTCTGCGTGCTCGCCATTTTCGCCAAATAAATGATTTTGATTACTGATCACAATGACATGTCAATCTTACACACTTTTCCTTTGTGGTGTTGGGTTATAATGACACTGCTCCATTTCTTCCGTGGAAATCGTAAGAGGCGACTAAAGATTGATTTTAGGTATGCTTTAAGTGACAAGCTAGCAACCTGTCACTATTATACCTGCCAACTTAAAACAAAAAAATGCTAGAAGTGGCCACGAAACGTGAAAGAGTCATAGTTTGGTTTATGTCACTTTTTGCGTACCCTGAGTACCACATTTGGGAACACAGGCGTGATTGTATGTATTGGAATGTATGTTTGTATTTTTCGGGGTGAAAAATCGCTCTCAGCTCTTGGCCTAAGTCTACCATTCACTTGGTTCTCCCGAGACGCATCTAATTGCATTTTGCTGAGGTGAGCGGCGCACGCGCCGACTTTTTACCGTCCCCGCGGACTTACCTTGTAAATACAATAAACAAATCCTGCGAAATAAACGTGTGCAGATACTGTTGAACGTTTTTGCTATTCATTTTGTGCAGGCACTCTATAAGTAGTTTGGGGATTTATCATAGGAGTTTAGAGTGTGTGTTGTTTCGATGTTATAGTAATGTGTATTTTGTTTAAAAAAGTAATGTATATTTCTTTAAATTTTGTGTAACGTTGAAAGTATTAGGATTATGATTGCAAACTCACTAATTTTGCCCTTTTATTGACATCTAATTTTACAAACATCTCAGAAGAACTTTCTATAACTGCGAAAATTTGGATGTAACGTCTCACGATTCTTATGGGTTTTTTTTTGTTTTTTAAATTTTCCTGAAATATCTGAAAACTTGGTAGAACAACTTGGTAGAACCCAAACCTGGTGTTTTTGACAATAGTCTAATATGCTCGGAATCACGATCGCTTTAAAGTTTAAACAAATGGTATCGCGTACCCGTGTGGTGCCGGGTTAGAATAGCACCTCCCCCTTTCTTCCCGTGGGTGTCGTAAGAGTCGACTTTAGGAAAGGGTTAGTGTATTGTGGGCGATGGGCTAGCAACCTGTCACAGTAATATCACATTTAACCATCTGGTTACCCTGAAATTGCTAAACGTGGCACTGAATTTTTGAATCCATGTGCTCTGCCTACCCGTCTTGGGAATACAGGCGTGAGAATATGTATATGTATGTATGGTATCATGTAGCGTCATGTCAGTAAAAACTATGCCTATGTTTGAAGCCAATTTGATGAAATATTTACCAAAATTATTTTCGCGTAAGGAAAATGAGAGCTGGGGATTGGGTTACACAAAGGCACATTACCAAGACGCTCGGTATCACGATCGCTTTTCTCCGCCAAGCCCATCCTGATTCCCAGCGCAATAGATAACTGCCCTGATGGTGAGGTTAACAACTAAGATAGTCTTGTTAAGACGACTCAAAATACAACCATTTATAGTGATACCAAAAGTATTTTAATCCAGTCTCAAATCTAAACAAACTTATGAACATCACTGTTTTGGCTTCTTTTTATCGTCGAACTGGATCCTCATCCTTGTAGATAACGGTCCATCCTGGTTCCTGGTAAAGGCCCGGACTCTAATCTCATAGGCCACGTTCACCTTCAGATTTGGGATCAAAGTCTGGGACTTCAAGGGATCTCGTACCACGATCACTTTAGCTTTATTTTCGGCAGGAGTTTCGGCATCGGACATCTGTTGAAATTCATCACAGAAATAAATAATTGCTAAATAAATTTACATAATTGGAAACCAGATAGGAGCAGATCCGTTTATCCGTTACTAAGTAGAGTTACGAATAGCGTCAAAAGACAGGTGTAAAAGACACAGTTAGGGTCTCCCCACATTAGTCGACGCCTTTTCGGCAAAATGCGGGTAGAAAAAGCGTTATGTCAACGCAATAAGAGCGAACAAGACGTCAATCGGCTCGGCTCGTTCGACCGAGAATGGCCGAGCCAATTCACGTCTTGTTCGCCCTTATTGCGTTGACATAAAGCTTTTTCTATCGGCATTTTGCCGAAAAGGCGTCGGCTGGTTTGGTGAGACCCTTAGGCTTTCGAAGGACAAACTCAGGAGTTTGCTAGGACTTGACTTGGGTAGGAATCTCATCTCAACAAACGGTTTCATAGAGTAGGGTCTCGACCAACATCACAGAAGACTCTCTCTAGAAGGTTTGTGGTAGAAGGCTACGGCGAGCATCGTCAGGACGTTCCTCTGTGTTCAGCCCTAACCGTCAATAGCTTGGGTCTTGCCCCGCTGCCAGTGGCACTCTAGGTTAGGTTTTTATAATATCTATGTATTCGTATTTTTATTTATTTATTACTTATCATTGCAAAAACCACATACATACATACATATTCTCACGCCTGTATTCCCAAGAGGTGTAGGTAGATGGTTAAACGTGATATTGCAGTGACAGGTTGCTAGCCCATCGCCCACAATACACTAACGCTTTCCCAGAGTCGGCTCTTACGACACCCACGGGAAGAAAGGGGAGGTGCTATTCTAACCCGGCACCACACGGGGTAAAAAACCTTTCCTAATAAATCTCTAGGGTTAGACATACAATTAAAAACTTATGATCTAGTGTTAGTATAACAATTAGGTAAACAAAATATTACTGCAGAACCGGGGATTAAGCGATAGGGTGGAGCACCTGCAAGTTTGCAACCCACTCGACCAGGGTCACTCGTAGCACCAGCGTCGTTTGTTATGAGCTGCATTTTAATAAGAATTATTTAATATTACATACATCCATACATACATAATTCTCACGCCTGTATTCCCAAGAGGGGTAGGCAGAGCACGTGAATTCAAAAATCCAGTGCCACGCAATTTCAGGGTATCCAGATGGTTAAACGTGATATTGCAGTGACAGGTTGCTAGCCCATCGCCCACAATACACTAACCCTTTCCCAGAAATATTTATATTTATAATTTATTTATTATTTATAATATTATAAATCAGAAAGTGAGTTTGTTTGTTTGGTCTGCTTTCACGCCGTAACTACTGAACCGATTGCTTTGAAAATTTGCAGACGTAAAGATAGAAGTCCGGATTAAATAATAGGCTACTTTTTATCCCGGAAAAAAATGATATTCCCGAAGGATTGTTCGCTTTATAGGTACCCCAATATAACCGAATTCCACGCGGGCGAAGCCGCGGGCGGAAAGCTAGTTTATAATAATCCAGCCTAAACACGTTCCACTACCGGGCACAGGCCCTACCTCAGAGTGAGAGGGCTTGGGATACAGTTCCCACGCGGGCGCAGTGAAGATTAAGAACTTCACACAAAATTAAATTACTTCGTCGCCGTATGTTTCCTCACGATGTTTTCCTTCTCCGTGGTAAATATCAAATTCCGCACATAAATTCCGAATAATTTGGAGGTGCGAGATCGGGGTTCGAACCCACGATCCTCTGCATGAGAGGCCACAGGTCGAACCGCTAGGCTACCACGGCTAATTAAATATTTAACTATAATTTGAAAACCCCTTCAGCCACTTGGTTCGACATGTTGTCCAACATTTGGACTACAAGGAATCTTGTATTCCACTTAGTGTTCTATTTCTAAAACCATAAAGTACAATTTATCCAAATTTCTAACAGTACATTAATACATGCAAAAAAAATCAGTAAGTAGTTACAACGCAACTTATGTACAATGGTAAAGAGCAAAATGGTAGATGGATTAATTACTAATCATTTCTTGGTTACCTCTATCACATTTCTTTAGAGAACTAGTACATCTCTAATTATATATTTTAAAAATTTGTCACCTTACTTGGATCTTCCATATATACTTGAATTCCATTCACATTTATATACTTCTTTGGTTTTACAGGCGGAAGTTCCCACAGCAATACCTGGAATAAAAAAATAATTAAAACATTGCCCTAAACTGAAAGCATGTTGCTTTTCACTTTGCTTTTCATTGCGGAAACTGTTTGAATATTATCTAATTGCTTTTCTACGAGGTTCCGCAATGACAGCGATTTTCACAAATGAAAGGATTTATGAAAAATCGCTAAAATTTACTAAGTATTTTATAATGAAACCTGTTTTATTTTGTGTGTTTGAATTTTTGCTCAAAATTTTCATGGCCTTCCGTTATTCTGATTGTACCTATTTGTTATTTAGAGAAAAATGAACCTTATCAGTAACCCTTTCAATCTGCATCATAAAATACGGCACGTTATTTTTTGTCACAT
>BHDV01005489.1:279802-313268 GCA_005406045.1 Adoxophyes honmai | reverse complement strand
TATCTCTAATTTTAGTTTTAGATTTAATTTTAGTTCTAGTTAAGTTTGTTTTTAGTATAAGTTATTTATAAGCTTTATTGTTATTAACTACTTAAATGTTTATAATGGATAAAAATTATATTTAACACCGAAAAATATTATTATAATCCATAATATGGTTTTCATCCAGCTTTTTTTTCTAAACTATTCGTATTCGTTAAAAGACCATAATGCTTGCATTGACTATGAACTTTAATGTCCGAAGACACTTTGACTCATTTTGAGAACTAAATCCCATGTGTCTCTTTCATAAAGTTTAGTGTCTGTTAGCTGTCAGCACTTGCAATCTTATAGGTACGCTAGCCGCGCCGCAACTGCAATGAGTGTATTCAGAAAGCGTCTGCCGCCCGCACGTCCGCCAATCCTCTTTTTCATGTTGCCCCCACGCCTCTGTACCGCGCGGGCGAGGACTCAGTTACGTGGTCCGTCTACAAAATGAACCCAAGTTAATTTGCCCTAAGTATTGCTTGATCCTTAATTATTTTCATGGTCATCTATGAGATTTAGAATTTTCTCTTCAGTGGGAAGGTCTTCCCAAAATTTAGACTACTAACCTAATAAAGCACAAGTAGCAACAAAATTTACGAAACAAACCACAAGTTCATATTTTTTGAAACCAATACTAAACAGAGAAAGCATAAGATAAAATCATACGAGGTTGAAAAAACATAACTTGTAACTTGTGGTTTTTCAGTGTCCGAGATTTCTGATTGATAAACATCTTATACTAAAAAGAAACAGCATATCTGTCAACTTGTGTGTTTTTTACGTCGGATTTTTATATAAAATCAAAATATGGTTTTTCTACTTATGATAAGAATGTTTGGCGCTAGTCTAACACGAAAATGTAAAAAAACACAAGTGGGTACTTAAGTAGTTTTCTGTCTATGATTATACAGTTACGTCTTTTCTTTCTCCAACAGGAAGTAATTTCAACAAAATAGTTTGGACTTGTGCTTACCTAAATCATGACCTGTAAGAGATATCTAAATAAACGCAAGATAGAAAAATCACTTTTTTTTTCCTGAGACCGAGGCTAGTAAAAAGTCAATTTTGCAAAAAATGTCACTTGTGGTTTTTCTCCTTAAGACGGCAGTTTTACTGGTGCATACTGCAGTAAGGGGCCTTGTAATGTGTTTGGATGTTACTGCGAGGAAGGATATTTTCCTGGTGATGCTGTTCAGAACTTTAAGAGACGGTATGCTGGTCAAGTTTATGATGTGCAGCGGCAGCCTGTTGTATAAAGTGGGAATCTACAAGGTGTTACAAAAATCGAGCGTAGGAGAAAGGGTGTTAAATGGCCCATTTTAAGGAGTTAATTTACAATAAAAAAAGCTATTAATTCCTTTTATTGAGTCTGCAAACCTTTTAGGTTAGACAGTGACTTAAAAATAGTTTAGCATTAAATCAACTAACAATATTAACAGTGTTTAATTGGCGTTAGGATAATTTTGTAGTTGGTTTTTGATTTAATTGAATATGTAAGTAATTTTTCCCTGAAACGCAGGGAATCCTGGTTCAGGTTCTTGTAATGTTCCTCTTCTTTCGTGTTTTAGTTCTTAGTGAAAAATTATGTGAATGATTTTTGAATAAATTATTATTATATATTTTTTATTAATATAGTGACAAATTATTATAAGCTATCCCGCACGAATCTCTTCGCGCTTTGCTGTGCTACGTCAGCACTACAAACACAACATTGTATTGTTTCGTAGCTACCTACAGGTTTCCTCGCTGTATATTCTTTCATTATAAACACTGCTAAAGGCCAAACCACAAGGATATAACGGTTTTATTTTGTTTGTAGGTGCTAAACTTAAAACAAAAAAATAAATTCACAACTAATCGAACCTTCGCACAAAGCTAATTCCGGCATAAATCGTCCGGACAAATTAAACATTATTCTTTTCCCATCCGAATTCCTGAAGGAAATGGGACTCTTATTGGAATTTTTCCGATCGTGCTACGTGCCAATAAATACTGTAAGTGTTCAAACATTTAGCGACACGCACACACGCGCAGGTCACAGGCAACACATGCAAATTGCAAGTACGGGAGCCGTGTTTTCTGTTTAGTGTTGCTTAGAGGAAAAAGGTGTTGGTACTTGTTGGGCAAGGATTTTAGCAGTGAAATAAATTGACATTTTGAAAAGAACATGAGTGGCTCAAAAGACATAAGTTGTACATTTACTTTTTGTCGCGTTTTTTTTGGATACTGACATAATTTTACATAAAAAATAAATGGGTAGACAGAGCTCACGAAATTCTACATAGACAAAATCGTGACTATGATACACTCTTTGTACCCAAATAAAATAACACCCCTGTCGCTTAAAATATTCATATTTTTTATGTAATAGAATTAAGTAATGTTTACAGGACTGACTATTACTAGCGGTATAAAAATTGTGCCTAGTGCGTGTGATATTAATTTGTGTAATTTTGATTCTTATGTTTTAAATTGTTTAGAATAAGTAATAAAAATGATTTACAAGGTTGACAAAATGTTTTTCTCTCACTTTACCTAAAGTTGTCACATATTATTTTTAATATGAAAAACTTTTTTCTTTTTCTTTTGTTCGACAGTATGTTATTACCAACACTTTATTACTCATTTACGTTATCCTCTTGTAACCTGACTCAAAAGAAATAACTAAATTAGGGAAGACCCATAGTAGACCCAGGCAAGAATTTCTAGTCCTCCAATTTAGAACTTTCCGACCCTAACCCGTAAATATCTTTTACCCAACGATCAAAATCTCCCAGTCGCGCTACACCTCCGCGACAATCCAGAATTGTCCCTTTAATACGAAAGCGTACGGCAAAATAAAATACAATACGGAAGGCGTAAAAAACCTATTGATTTGCAGGAATTTTTATTAGGAGGTGTTACCTCCAGGAGGCAATTTGCCTGCGTTTTATTTGCTCGTGTGTCGCCGCCTTTAGGGCGGGCGTGTGTCTCCGGCTTAAGTTAACACCGAATTCTTTTCAAATGTGTTTTTTATTTAAATTTTCTTTCTGGCCAGTTGGTTCGGGCTAATAAGATGTTGAATTTGAATTCTGTTGAAAATAACCGTTTGATTGCTTTGGACTTTGATTCTGGAAGAGTTCTAGAAAGAAATGAAGTTTAGTTAGCAATCTGAATCGATGTTTTTTGTAGGCTATCTTTAGCAAGTTAATTGGTTTAAAAGTGTTTTCGGAGTTAAATAAGGTAACCTCTAAAACGAAACCCTTCACTTCGTAGCCCATATATCTGTCTGTCTATCTAGATCATTTTTACAAGGAACGCGTGAAGAACTTAAGGGGTAAGCAGAGCACACGAAACGCTACATAGACAAAACCACATATTTCACGTTCCGTGGCCACTTCTAGCACATTTTTTAGGTTTTGAATTGGCAGGTATCATAGTGACAGGTTGTTAGCCTAAAATTAACCTATTTCATTAGTCGTGTGTTACGACCGACATCCTCGCTAGAAATGGAGAGGTGTAAATCCTTGTGGTGTGGACGGCATAGAATATGATATTTATGAGATAAGTGTTAAAGTCTACAATCATTTAAGCTGTGAAAGAATCAAACATTGAGTAAGTTTAAGTCGGTACTTAATCAAAATATGAGGCATTTCCCATACATTTGACAAGTGACCCTTCGGCTATAAGGTAAAGTCCCCGAAATCTAAATTAACAAGATTTTTGGAGGCGTGAGTGAGCTCGCATGGGAAAAGCCATGCGAGAACTTGCCCCCACTAATTAAAATCTTGCCATTTTAAATGCGGGGGACTGTACTTCCCAATGACTTATGTACAGTTAAATAATTATACTCAAGGAAATGTTGGATAACACAAGCAAAAAAAAAATCTCTACCACTCAAATGTTGGCGATAGAGATCCCTTTTAGGATAAGTCCACCTTTATATTTTTTATCTGTCACCAGTCTGTATTTCCTTAGTTCTTAATACAAAAGATAATCAACAACTTACGCGACTTTTTATTAATAACTAGCTGTGCGCGCGACTCCGTTCGCGTGGAATAGTGACAAATTTTCCCCGTTTTTTCCACATTTTCCCATATTTCTTCACCCCTGTTAGTCGTAGCGTGATGTTATATAGCCTAAAGCCTTCCTCGATAAATGGTCTATCCAACACAAAAAGATTTTTTCAAATCGAACCAGTAGTTCATGAGATTAGCGCGTTCAAACAAACAAACAAACAAACAAACAAACAAACAAACAAACTCTTCAGCTTTATTATATTAGTATAGATAGTATAGATTACGCTCATTAATTACTACCTAATTAACATACAGAACAACCTCAACCAACAGCGAAGAAAATTAAACTGAAAATTTAAATTGCTTAGCGAGTAAGGGCGTGTTTACACTACAAGCGCAAAAGGTGCGGATTTGTTCGGATGTAAATCAAAGTGTTTTATTAAACATTCGGATGTTCAAATTAAGTGGCGGTGGGTGCGTTGGGGTGGAGTGGGACTGGTAATATTGGGAATTTTAAGTTGTGAGTTTTGGATTGTTTTTAGATTAAGAATGCGTTTTAGCATTGTGTTGTAGAAGATATTCATTTTCATTTTTTTTTACAATGAATAAATAGTTGAAATAGAAGTTTACAATGATTTTTCAAGATCTCTAGCGGTTGATTTAATATAAAAAAAATCAATTTCAAAGTGACGATTAATATAAAAGGTTTTTCAGAGTAAAACTGAAATTAGTGTACTGTATGACAAATAAAAAAACCCTAAAAAAGTTCCCTTATAGAAGGCAACTAATTGAATGGATGTTATTGGTACTTATTTACATAATATTGTAAAAACTACGATACATTTTACGCGATCGGCTAGCAACCTGTCACTATTATACTTGTCAACTTAAAATCTACTACTAAACGTGAAATAGTCATTATTTTGTCTATGTAGTTTTCTATGCTCTGCTTATCCTATATAGGAATACAGGCGTGATAGTATGTTTGGTCGGTATGTAGATTTATTTTCAAACCTTTCTCCATGTTAGCCTAGCACCGGAGGTTCACCTCTCTGATATTTACATGGTGCTTTCGCGTCTCAGAATTATGCTTGTCGTACAGTCTTGCCAGGGCACGCCGTGTGCGGAATTCATTATAATTATTGTTTGTTTTTAACGTTCGTTATGATTGTGTTGAGGGTGAAAGACGACTCGTAAAATGGTTTCGTTGCTGGAATGCATGGGTAATTAATTCAAAAGGAGGTTAGGCGTTTGTATGCCGAAGTAGCGATATTATGATAGCTGTGTCGAACGACGGGTTAATATAGAATATGATACCGTAGATTAAAACCTGCCGTGTGGTGTTAGAATATAATAATACCTCTTCATTTCTTCCGTAGAAGTCGTAAGAGGCGACTAAGGAAATAGGCTTAGTTATGCTTTAGGCGAAAAGCTAGCAACCTGTCACTATTCTATCTCTTCCATCTTCGCAAACCTAAAACAATACTAGAACGGGCTGCAAAGCGTGATATAGTCATAATCATGGTTTTGTCTAAGTTACGTTTTGTGTGCTCTGCCTATCCCATTTGGGAACACAGGTGTGATTGTAAGTATGTATGTTTGTATGTATAGACTATTTTATTTGCTAACTATCTCAATATACTGCCGTAATTATACCGTTTTAATAATTATACGACACGGTATCTTTCCGAGGTAACTCAATAACAAAATGGCTTCCACTTTTTTATTTAAGATGCTAATGAACTTTACGCACAAAGTCTATCCCTTTCCCTCTTGTAGCAAAGCCATAGCTACCTCTCCCTCGCTGCGACTGTCACCGACGCTTCTGACGTGAAATTAATTAGGGGAGCCCGAGGAATAATGGAGCGTTGTGATTTTTTGGGGTTCAGTAAAAGACTAGTTTAAGTTAAAGTTAAAATTTTATGCGATAGTCTACAAGCAATTAATTTGCTAACTTGGGACTAAGTATGTATGAAATAAATAAAAAAAAAACGCAAAACAAAGTAATATTAAGTAAACATAGATACACCAGTCCTGTTTTCTCAATATGGGTACTTATGAATTGTTACCTAGCCAAAACCAAGACATTTTACACTTAGTTGCCACTTGTAGCACAACTTCAAGTTTAAAAATACAAATTAAAGAGGTAAAATAGTGACTCATGTTGCTAGCCTATTTGATTGCCATGTTGCTAGTATTACACTTATTTTACTCTCAGTAATTTCTTACTGTAGGTATCCACGAAAGAAACTAACATACTTAAGCGGTATTAATGGATACACAGATGTCTGTTAGGATTTATTTGAAAAACTCTTTGACGGAACCCACAACTTTTTCCAAGGTAGAGCTCAATTTTAATGAAATTTATTTGGTTCGCTCCATTTGTTCGCAAGACATGACACTCGGAAATGACAACGAGCCGGAGGTGAGTCGTGTTCAGGTACCTAGTTTCCTGTTGCTTTGGGCTATTCCATCCTTTTTTATTTTAGTAACTTGAGGTTCTTCAGTGATTGTAAAATAGTGAATTGAATTATTATGTTATAAAAACATGTTCTGTAATACTTTTAACAAAAAACTTATAATAAAAATCAATACTTAATCAATTTTTGGCGTCTTAGTATACGTGGTATTAAGTATTTGATATGAATATCACAATCACACATGCATTTATACAAGACTTATATTTTCAATTGGGGTAGGCAGAGTATAAAAAACGCTATGTATACAAAATTATAACTTTAAACTATTCGTAGCCATTTCTAGCATACTTTTAAGTTTTAATTTAATTTTACAATAATGACACCTCGCTAGCCTAATGCATAAAATAGACCTTAACCTATTTCCTTAGTCGTTTTTTGACATACAAGACAGAAATAGAGAAAACATTTATGAAAAAAAATGTGGATTAAAATAATTATTTTGGTGCTTACACTCAAACTTCATTTGTTTACAAAAACACTCAAAACATTGCTGACTATTTCGACGCTGATCCGAGCGTCAACATCCTTTCAGACGCCATTAATCATCACTTAACCCGAACGTGTCCGAACTACGAATTTATTAAACGGAAACTTTGTTGGTTTACCGTCACGGCGATGACGCGAGGTAATTTTTCTAAACTATATTTACAAAAAAAGCGCACCGTCCTGACTCGCCCGTACCTCCTCAATCACAGAGCTCAAATTTGACAAAATGGCCGCCACGAACAAGTTTGTTCCCATCGTATTTTTTTTAGGAAAAGTGATTCTGATGGCCCGTGTCATAATGCCTATTAATTTTGTTTGTTGAACATCTTTCGTGAAAAACGTTCGGGCGCTTCAATTTATCATGGTTTAAATTTATGTTCATAATGGATATTTATGTGTGTTTATGTTACTGACATGTACTTTGAATACAGTGTCAATGTCATTATAAATAAGCATTTTTTCCCGTGTTCAGAATGACACCTCCCCCTTTCTTCCGTGGATATCGTAAGAGGCGACAATAAAAAAATACATTGTAGTACGATTACAATGAATGTAGACGAAGCAAAAGAAGTATGACAGGATCGTAGCGAGTGGCACAAAGTAGTCTCTGCCTACCCCTATAGGAAAGAGGCGTGACGTTATGTATGTATGTACGTATGTAAGTACGCTTAAAGCAATATGCCGGCAACCTGTTACTATATTTATTATGCCTCCTTTATCTAACTACATACATACGTACATATTCTCACGCCTGTATTTCCATGAGGGGTAGGCAGAGCACATGGATTCAAAAATCCAGTGCCACGTCTAGCAAATTCAGGGTAACCAGATGATTAAATGTGATATTGCGGTGACAGGTTGCTAGCCCATCGCCCACAATACACTAACCCTTTCCCAGAGTCGACTCTTACGACACCCATGGGAAGAAAGGGGGAGGTGCTATTCTAATCCGGCACCACACGGGCAATCTAACTAACTAGGGACCTGAAAAACTGTAATACAAATAACTCAAAACAGTGTATTTTTACAGTCATTTACTTTTTGTAGTAACTGAGGCAATAACTCCGAAACCTCTCAAATTTTAAAGACATTTGTTTCCCACTGATTGAACACAGGCCTCCTCTCAAACAAAGAGACCTCTAATTTTCAACGCGCCTCCACATTTCCATCCAAAACGGATTCAAATAAATTGAACCACTGTATAAATTACGTTTATTCACTGAGCATTTATCTGATGGAATTATTACGTGATTTTCATATATCGTGACCGTAGCAATCATGACAAAACGGATAATATCAACACAAGTTGAAAGTCATTAATATTAACCGGTTAATTGTCAGATTCATTGGATATCACCGAATCATTAAATCATTGGATAATGAAGTTGGTCACGAGTAAGCTCGTATTTGTTATTAAACTATCGGAGGATATTGGATTGGTTGGTTGTGAGGAGAAAGAGTTGGAGAACCGTTGCACGATAGGGTGGTGGTTCCTTATGGGCGACGGAGTAGTCCAAAATATGTCCAGCTACACTTGATTTCAGACGTGAGCTATACGTATTTTTTTTACTATGGGTGAGTTTCAAGGTAAGCGTAAAACCGTTGGTTTTTATTAATAAAGCTTACTATGATTTAAGAATAATTATTGATGGCTTGTATTTTTTTAATGGCAATGAAATTGTCTAAAAAGCTATATTACGTTCTTTCAATAACTGACGCTATATTTAAATTATTATCTTACTTAGATGATTCTACATTTGTAAACTATTTTTTAGTGTGAATGAAACTATGGTTGGATAAGGATATTTTAAAAACAGTCACTAACCAAAGCAAAATTCCATAATTTTCATTACTAAAGTTACTCCTTTTTTAAATGAATTTACAGACTCTTGAAGAACTAGTATAGGAGTATCGGAAATATTTAAAGAAGTTGGTTTCTGCATAGAAACTGTCTAAAAAAAAAGATTTTGAGACCATGTTTTTCGAACGCAGCTACCAGGCTCGCATAATTCACGACGAGTTATCTCGATCAGGGAAGCAAAATTTCTATCAGCAAAGAGAAGACAGTAGTTACTGTGTGGTAATTTTGAAAAAGATATGGAATGCCGGGAGGGCGTATCTGACCATCTTCCTGAATACGTCATCCATACATGGACTGAATCACCTGGTTGCTACTGGAAGACATGTCTTCGAAATGTAAGTTGTGTCAATAAATCATTGAGATTTTTGTATTTTGTAGTGACAGTGCTGATCTTTTTATTAGCATTTTGAAGCATCCTTACTAATATTATAAGTCAGAAAGTGAGTTTGTTTGTTTGTTTGTTTGTTTGTTTGTTTGTTTGTTTGTTTGTTCCGCTTTCACGCCGTAACTACTGAACCGATTGCTTTGAAATTTTGCAGACATAAAGATAGAAGTCCGGATTAAATAATAGGGTACTTTTTATCCCGGAAAAATTTGATGTTCCCGAGGGAAAACAAAAATATAGTTTGCTTGATAGATCGATATCAATCGATGATAGATCGATATCGATCGATAGATGATAGATGGATGGCGCTGTGTCGTTTGAAACGAGAAGTTTTCTTATAGTTGTGCTTTATACCGCAATATAACCGAGTTCCACGCGGGCGAAGCCGCGGGCGGAAAGCTAGTTACTCATAAATTCTTTTGATTGTGTAGTTACAAATGTACCAACTGCAAACATTATAATCCGCAATCATGTTATCATCGAAATGTTGGCATAAATTGTCATAAAACATTCGGTCTCGACAATACTGAGAATTTGATCAATTTAACTATGAAATAGTAAGATTTCTTTTAGGCTATGATATTTATTTACCTTAAGCAAAAGCCACAGGCAAAACATTATGACTGTGTTATCTTTTCATTGAACACTTCATAAAGTTTAAAACGAGTATTTCTGAAACATCATCTTCATATACCATTTTCATCTCCCTTGCCAACTCTCCGGCACTTGTTAAGTAATCTAGCTTAACCATCTTCATCGTATGTTCCCCCAGTCTCCTCTGGCTGACCATGGTTATCCTCTCGGTCTTCGGCTCCGTCTACCTCTCTCAGACCACCTGGCTCCGGTACCAGTCCTCGCCCACCGTCGTCTCCATGGACCGGGACATGTTCGCGTGGAACACCACCTTCCCCTGCGTCACCATCTGTCCTCACACCAGGCTTGATGAGAGGAAACTGGAAGTGTACATCAAGTGAGTAACAACAAGGGAACCTGGTTTGCGGAAATAGGTTTTTTTATACAACGTGCTCGTTTGATATTGGTTTAGGTATCGCTATCATTTGAGTACTTAGATGTGCCGATTAGCTGAAATCTAATATCATCAGCAGCTCGTAGTATGTAACTTGAGCGCATATGGTTGAAAGTTTACTAAATGTCTTGAGAATGATAAATCTTATTAATTGCCTACTTTAATAGTAGTGTGATTTTCGAATTGTCTGTATGCAGTCGGATTAGATTAACACCTTTCAATTTGTTCCGTGGATGTCGTAAGAGGCGACTAATCAGATAAAAGAGGTTAAGATATTATGCTTTAGGCAATAGGGCTAGTAACCTGTCACTATTACACTTCTTTAATCTGTTTTAAGCCTGAAGTCATGCTGGAAGTGGCTGTGAACCGTGAAATAGTCATGGTTTAATCTATGTAACGTTTTGTGTCTGCCAACTCCACTTGAAAACATAGGCATGATTGTATGATATTTATTCTTGGCTCATAAATTAGAGTGACTTAATGAACGCATTTATTTTAGTGATATAACTTGCATCATCTAAGGCACATGATCCACGAATGTTTTAATTATTGACCATTTTCAGAACATCAAATATTGAAAACAAAACAGCCCTAGAAACATTCGTTAGAAAATTATCCAATTCAACCTACAGAAACTTTGAAGACTTGCCAGACTATGATCTGTTGAGTCCAGAAGAGTATCTCAAGGTACTCGTCAATCTGGCAGCTCCATTTGGCCCCACTTTGACTATCGGTGCTTCTGGGATAAATCTGAAGATTCAACCAACAGTCACTGAGATGGGGCTCTGTTATGCTGTTAACTCTAAAGTTGCTGAATACAATTCTCCGACGTAAGTATTCCAATTGTGATGGGAACATTGTAACCTGTCTATTTTCTTTTACAAAGGCTCATAGAGCAGTATTCTCTAAAGTAAATTCCTTCGGAGTTGTGAACAAAATTCGACATGAGAAAAAGTAGGTTATTTTTGGCAATTAAATTATAAATGTAGTGGCTGGTCCACCAAATCATGTCAATTTTCGAAAAAGGTTTTTAAGTAATGAAATGTTGGAAATCTCTGGTACAGACGATTATCATTACGACGTGTGATGCTGGAAAATGTTGCTAGATCAAAGGAAAATCATAAATCAATTTGTTTTTATACCGCGAGATAATTTTAACTTATGCTTAATACAGGTACAGAGATGCAAACAGATGGGATACTATAAAAATGCAAAACGACACATTCTTCGTGCACCCTTTGGACGGTGAAGTGTTCGCGCAAGTCATAAACTTATCCACTGCTTATGATGTAAGTCCTTATACAAAACCATACACCAGTGTGCTTTTCTGCAACCAATTTTTAGGCTGTGCTCTGCCTACCCCTTTTGGGAATACAGGCGTGAGAATATGTATGTATGTATGTGTATATTTAGGCTATTGATGACTGTATTTAATAGTTTTGAATAGGTAAACTTAGTGTACACATAATGAAATCAAATTTGTAGGTTTATATACATGGCCCATTGGAAGTGCCTGACATATCGACCAAGTCTCAGACCTCAGAACAAGACTTTTACATGAAGATGTACGTGACAGCTCTAACGGTCTACACGTCGCCTGAAGCTGCAAAGTAAGATTTTATCTCTGTTTTTTTACAGCAATCTACCTGCTTAGCGCGACAGGACGCGAGTAGAGATGCTCGGAACATAGACTTTACCTAGCACTGTCCAACTAGAGACATCAGAAAGTGACAGATAGTCTATCCTACGTGTTTGTCGTCTCGCGCGTCTTGCTGTGCTAAGTCTACTAGCCAAGATCGTCATAAATGTTGTTGTCTTCAGTGTGAAGTTTCTTATGCCTTTCCTCTTCGAAAGCACAAGCTTGATGTTAATGTATGTCTATCTTTCAGGTTAAACGTAGCCCAGCGTCGCTGCCGCTTCCTCCACGAGAACCCTTTGAAGCACAACTCGGTGTATACTTACACGATGTGCCGTATGGAGTGTCGCATCAGATTGTGCCTGCAGTACTGTGGATGTATCCCGTTCTTTTATAGACGAATAGGTAGTAAAGTAACCTTGAGCTTGAGTTTAGTAAGTAGCTTTAGTTCGCTGGTGTTTTTTGTGGCTGGCTGATCCAAGGCAGTGGCAATGAATTTTATGTCCATGGGAGAGAATTCTCCTGTTTTGAAGGCTTAGAAATACCAATCTTAAGATCTGTTTAAAAGGACTAGTAGCTGGAAACACGTACTAAGATCATAATCTTACCTATGACAGTTACCTATTGGCTATAAACCCCTAACTTTTGTCATGTCCATAGTAGAGACGCGAAATAAATTATGAATAAGACTTACACTCATATAATAGATGACAGTATACCTTCTACCCTTCGGAATACTTTTAGTACCTACACAAAAGACCAAAGTACTGTTTTCAGCCGACTTACTACGGCAAGGCACCAGTCTAGTCGCGAGCGATGTACCCATCACTGACTAACTAGGAGTCCAGAAAATGTCAGGCAGTCTATCCCGTGCTTCGCCTTACTGAAGATAAAAATATCGACATTAGTAAAGTAATTCTTGAACGATATTGCTATTATTTTTTTCACAGGCGGTGAGAAAATCTGTAATGTGGAGGACATGAAGTGTCTTGCTAAATACAAAGGTAACCTTTATCAAATTCAGATTCACTTCTAAACATAAGCATGCAACCATAGGTCTAAAAAGATCAAAAACATATTGTTTTATTCAGATGAACTTTATAAATTGGAAAGCGGTAAGAATAAGAAGACGAATTGCGGCTGCTATCCGATATGCGATGATGTGAACTACGTCATTCAATCATCGGTAAGTAATTTTTATGTTAACAATCTGTTTACTTTTCACGGTTAGGGTCAATTCACACCAGAAGAGCAGCGCAGCGCGGCGTAGCGGAGCGCAGTTTCAGTGTCATGAGAATTTCAACTTTATTTTCATTACAATAAGACTTATTATCGCATGAGAAACTCTAACGATGCGTGCGCATGCCCGCGTATCCATGGTAATTACAGCGCATTCCATAAACAAAGCCGTGCGACTGCGCGAGCTGTCGCAGGAATGTCCGAGGATGCTCGAGTAGTCGCGACGGCCGCTGTCAATACATATGTCAATATGTCAATAATTATGTAAATTCCAGCGACTTCCTACGCATTCCAGCGGCTTCTCGAACAGTCGCAGGAATCCTCGCGCATACTCCACGGAGCGGGTCACTGCGCTACGCCGCGCTGCGCTGCTCTTCTGGTGTGAATTGACCTTTACACTCGCTCGAAACAGATTACCTTATAAGTCCCTAACAATCTCGCGCGATATTTGACTCGCACTTTCACTCGCTAAGCCTAGTATTACTGTGGAACCAATTGATTTATGACCCACCGTAGAATGCTGTCTTAATAATCGTAATAAAAAAATCAAAGGAAAGCAATGCAATGTATGTGGATAGCCCAGCGGTTAGAGAACCTGACTGTGAAGCTTAAGGTCCCGGGTTCGATCCCCGGTCGGGGCAGATGTTTGTATGATAAATACGAATGTTTGCTTTCGAGTCTTGGATGTTTATCTATATATAAGTAAGTTTATCCGTTGTCTAGTACCCATAACACAGGCATTAAATTGCCTACTTTGGGACTAGGTGATTGGTGTAAAAATTGTCCAGTGATATTTAATGTTCCTAAGATGTAGAACGGTTCTATGGTGGGTCAGGAATCAATTGGTTCGATAGTACTCTTTTTTTTGAGATTTCTTTGTCGGGTAGCTATGAAGTTCATTGTAAATAGGTTCTACGGTAGGTCAGGAATTACTTTGTTCAATGGTATACCCATTTGTAACGCCTTACTTGACTGGTACTCTTCGTTCCAGGTTCTGCAGCCCTGGTTTTTAGGCACCAACCTCCAATGGGGAATCGTGACCTATCCCCGGATGAGGTACCGTAGAGACATCATCTTCGGCTTCACCGATGTGCTAGGTTCGTATTAGTTTTGATATGCTTCTTACCTTACGGAGAATATACAAAAAGTGGGTTCGTTTTAAAAATGCTAGGCTATGTCATTATTAGAAAAGGCCAAGTGAGAGTCGGAGTTGCGCGCTAAAAGTTCCGTACCAAAAACTGCATATAAATCGCGTTTTTTTTGGGGACATTTGTGGATTGGAAACTTCACCCACGAATTTGAAGTACTCTGATGTGTGTACATTTATCTTCACTCATTTTTTTTCACTGAATTTCTCGTGGTAAAACTCTTTTCCCATAGAATAAACATGTTTTTGACGATTTTTTAATACGTCATAAGGCGCAGCGCAGACGACAGACTTTTTGCGCGATCGAATCTGCGGCGCTCAAAAAGTCTGCGTGGATTGTATGCATTGTGCGAACTTTTTGGGCGTCGTATGCGTTACTGCATAATAATTCCGTAAGTTTGATTTTCACAGACTAAAAAGGTCCGTCGCGGATAGTCTGTCGTCTGCGCAGGGCCAACAGCGCAATGTACCTTTCGTTTTTTTCAGTGGCTGTCGGCAGCATGGCAGGTCTCTTCCTGGGCTGCAGCGTCCTCAGCTTCATGGAGATCGTCTATTTTCTCACGCTTCGCCTCTTCTTCTACACACATGACGCTATTACTAAGAAGTAAAATCACTATCAAGTCACTTTTAGCAATAAAAACTGTGGTGTTGTTGTGAGTTTCATTAAAAGAAAATGTTGAGCGAAAATTTATGTTGAAAAATGTAAAAAGAGGTCTTGTATTTTTCTTTATTGATTTATTATCAGTATGAGAGGGCTTGGGCGATAGTTCCCACACACAGTATTATTTAAGCAAAACGAACTTTGAACCATACCTCGACCACTTTGGTACATGAAAGCAGTTATGGAAGCTACAAAATATTATATTTAAAAAATGTAAGACTTCTTAAATACGAAAATACCGCAGCTCAGAGTTCTTTACTGTAAAGTAATTTTTTTCAGTGATTTTTTTTATTGTTGGTACTACATTTTGCCATGTTTGCTATAGGCCTCTATTTTTTGCTCTCAATAGTTAAGTTTCTTCTCTGTCTTTGCGTCTAAAAAGTATTCCGTATGTTCTTTGTATGCACATACAATAAAGCGTATACTTACTAACATAAAAGCTCACCAAATAATACTAAATAATACCGCACCAAATATAAACAAACATACACTACATAACATTAACAAAACAACACACGTTCGCAACTAAACAAAACATTATCATAACAGTAACCCTTCCACTGCGCGGGGTCCAAACGAGCTAATAGTTTCAGGTAAATTTAATTCGGGGTCCAAATTGGCGACGACGTCGGCGCATTAACACACCGTAAGTCAACCCTAACCACCTTCGATAATTGAGATACGGGTAAGCCCAATTAAACAATACCTTGTAATGGTACCTTGGACGGTTAGTGTGGGTCATTTTGGGTAATAGAAACGTCAGGCTAAAGAGATGTTGGTAATTTGGGTCACGGGCCGGGAATTTACTGGTTAAGGTGAATGCTATAAACTTTGGTCACTAAAAAAATGTGTAGAAAGAATAAGAGGACGTTTTGTGATTTGTCCCGTATAAGAAATATTGTATTAAATAGAATTGACTACCCTAGGGCGTAAGGTATTTTCATTTAAAATTCTAACAAATTTCCAACTGTTTTACAAAACAAACCCTATCAGATTTTTTATTATTATAGTGTCTACGAAACGTGAAATAATCATGGTTTTGACTATGTAAAGGTTTCTTGCCTTCTCCATTTAGGAATATAATCGTGATGTATGCAGGTAATCAATGGTTTCAACTATTAATTAACAGTATTTTCTATTGTTATTCACGTCTAATAACGCTCTACCTATCCGAGGTAGAGCACACGAAAAGTTAAATAGTCATAACCAAGACAATTTTTAAGTTTTCGTTAGCTATTTAGCTCGTATTCATTCAATTGGTTAAAGGTACCTACTTAGTTAGGATTAAGGCCATAGAACCCACAATCTAAACTAGGTACCCATTAGCAGTGAAAGTGTTTAGGGTGAAATTGAACTATGTAACCTCTAGATATTTAAATGTAATGTTTAAGGTCGAAGAATTAACGTGTCTAAGAAACTAGTGCTGGAATAACAGTAAAACGGGACGAAACACATATAACCGACTTATCTGCAGTCGGCAAGCCAACCGATATAGGGTCTTAGCGGATTTGACGAAGTGAGAATGTGAGGTTGCTTCGCAAGGGGACTGCGAGTAAAAGTAGCGTAGGAATAGTGACTCAAAATTACCAACTACATTAAGAGGATAGGAGTCGCACCACTTCTCCATACAAACGTAGTACCCCGTTTTCTCCGAGAATAATGACATTAGAGCAATTTTTTTTTACATTATATTTGTATCTGTTGTGGCTATGCCCCTACGATTTGCTTTTATCGATATTCTAAATAAAAAAAAATAAAAAATTTAGAAAATCGATCGAAATTTTTGTTAGTAAGCTTATTTGTATAACTGATAGGCTTATACAGTAATAACCTTCAAGACGGTGGCGGGCATCCAAAGATTATTGTCGAGAGTTAGTGCGCCGAGGTAATTTCATTCCACCTCTAACGACGTGTGGGGGGCAGTCGATAAAGCACGATGTAGGCAAACCCCGTCTTGGCCGTCTTATCTTTGTTGTTTAAACTGTATTTTAAATAGGAGTTGCTACTTAAATGGCTTTTGTACAGTATTAAAAGAAAATCCGAAAATTAGACGATGGTTTTGTCCTGACGTATTGAAAGCGCATATTTGATTTAAATAAGTACCTATATATATTTTTGTGTTTTCACGGAAAGTAATTTGCAAGGAAAGTGTGTTAGAGCAGGTTCGATATTGACTAGAACATTGATGTTCTGAAGAAAATCAAAATTAGAAATAGGTACAAAAATAGTCCAGCATTTACTACGAGACGAGACGGATGAATGTTAAAGAATCGAGAGAAGTAAGTATGTCAAAATAGAAGCATGGAGCTAGCAAGAATGGAGCTCTCTCTTGTCTCTGCTTGTATTTTTTATTAAAAATATCGATAATTGGTTCGACAACCGAAAGTTCTTTGTTAGTCATCTCATTGAAATAACCCCTTAAGTTTACAGTAACAGAAAACCGACCTATAATCACTACTTGTGCCTTGATTGACCGGTGATATTATCTTTATCTTTTAAAAAGTCTTACAAAAGTCCTAACCAAACCTCCCTTATTAGGTATACAATATCTCTCATTATAAAGTAAATCACGTCTATCGATACTTAACCCTACCACCCTCCCTAGCAAGGTGTTTATTAAGCGTATACGTTAAGATTTTAATTGCCACCAAGTGGCTTACCGTGTGTGAACAGAAGCCTGCTAATTCAACGGTTCTCAAAGTGTAAGTACTTAATATTTTAGTTATTTTTCTAATTGGTAAAAGACTTATTTGGAATCACACCTGTCCATTTCATCACCATGTTAATTTGGTTTTGTATAACACTTCTCCATTTTTTTCGTGGATGTCGCAAGAGACGACTAAAGATAAGGTTTAGATAGGCTTTAGGCGACAGACTAGCATCCTGCAACCTTGTAACCATTGTACCTATTAAATTAAAACTTAAAGTTGTGCTAGAAATGGCTAAGAAACGTGAAATTACCACGGTTTTAATTACATAACGTTTTGTTTGCTCTGACTATACCTCATATGGGAATTACAAATGTGACGTTTACATTTATCATGTATGGTAAGACCTATTTAATAGTATTTAATCATTAAGTATTTTAATTGACTTCAGTAGTTTCAGATGCACTTGACCCAGCCTATGACCGTTTGAGAACCACTGCATTAGGGTCTTTATCTTGCACACGCAGTTTTAACGCGTCGAGGTGTGTTTTGTTAATTTTAGGAGTCATTTCATTTTGAATGGAGGCGCTGATCGCCTTTTGTCTTGGCTTTCCGAGGGGAAGAGATTGAACGTATACTTATGTTGGGTAATAGAGGATGCAGGTTATTTTGATGTGCTATTTGTACACAGGTGTTACGAGTTATGAAATTTTCTTATCTAAGGTAGAATTTTCCCTATCAAGCTATTCCTTTTCATTTCAATATAATACGATATTATACACTTCATTGCATGAACACCAAATAATGCATGATTTAAAAGGAAATTTAAGCGGGTGTAGTTCGTTTAAAATAATTATTACAATAAACTTACAAATAAATCAACAACGCAATGTCACTGTGACTTTTACAACCTTTAATGGGTCAGTAGGCCAACAATCGGTTTGATAAGTACTTATTAAACTTGTAATTTTGAAAGTGTAATTTGATGTTGATTGACAAATTGGTTTAAAGGCGTATTTAAATTATTTCGTATTTTGTACCTAAAATAAAGTGTGGTGTTATTCTCTAACGTAACTAACTAAACTCGTATTTTTTTAATCAAACCGCCGCGCCTACCATAGTTTCCACCTTCGTTCAACAAAGGACGTCCTAAAGCTCATTATAATCATTATTATCGATCGTTCTTCGATATTTTTTCTCAAAAACTTACTTGCAACCCGGCCCATTTTACCCATGAGTAATTCATAATCGTGCCACTAAATATCCCCCAAAAATCAATGGCGGCCTACTTCACCGCAGTTGTTGAAGCACGCCAAGACGACAATGGGCTCACTTCCTGTCACTCGCGTTTGATGTCGCGGGGGAAGATTTAAACTAGGAGACAAAACAAGCTTACTTGACGATGTTACCTATTAATTTACGGGGTGTTGCGAGTTGTATTTTTGGGAGGATTGTACAAAGCGCCTGTTTCTAAATGGCAGACACAAACGTTATGGTCAAATCATTACTATTTCGCGCTTTGAACATCTTTGAACATGTAAAAGAAAAATTGAGAGCAAAAAAAGTGTTGGTAATAAAGTTTGTGAGTATTTTTAATTTGCTAATTTCAATGTGTAGAATAACACCTTTACAGATTCTTTGGATGTAGCATGTAGCATTGCAACCTATTACTATTTTACCTGTCAACTTAAACCTAAAAAATATATGCTAGAAGAAGCCACGAAACGCGAAAGAGTCATGGTTTTGTCTATGTAGTTTCGTGTGCTCTACTTACACCATTTATGAATACAGGCCTGATGCATGCGTGCGTAGGAAATCTATACTAATATTATAAAGCGGAAGAGTTTGTTTGTTTGTTTGTTTGAACGCGCTAATCTCAGGAACTACTGGTCCGCATTGAAAAATTATTTTTGTGTTGGATAGACCATTTATCGAGGAATGCTTTAGGCTATATAACCATCACGCTGCAACCAATAGGACCGAAGAAACACTGGAAAATGTGGAAAAAACCGGGGAAATTTGGTCACTATTCCACGCGGATGGAGTCGCGGGCACAGCTAGTTTGGTATATTTAGAAATATTCCCAAATTCTGTGCCGCTTAGTAAACATCTCACCACCCTGTATCTCTCACCTCTATTGTGCGCAACTTTCTAACGAGTGCTCGGTTCGGAGGTGAAGAGATAATTGGCCTGGGGAGGTATAATTTGTATAGTTAACTCGATTATCTGGATGAGGGTAGCGTTATCGAATTTGTATGAGATGATCATTAATTATAATTATTATGTTTGCTTTTAACTTGGTCTTGGCAGATGGCAGAGCATACAAAACAATACAGTGACAAAACCATGACTATTCCATATTTTGTAGTCACATTTTGAAGATAAGAGAGAGATTGATAGTGACAAGTTTATATAGCCCGTCGTCTAAAATATGATTTAGCCTGTTTTTTATCACATCTTACGAAATCTACGTAAGAAACGGAGAGGTGTTATTATAAATCCGACACCACACAGAACATTTGCCAAAGTAACGTCTCAATAAGTGATGCATTGTAGTTGGGGGGAAATGTCAGAATAGAAGCGCTAAGCAGTTTGTTGTCTCTGCCTATCCCCATAGAGAGTAAGGTGGGAAATGAATATAATGTTGTTAACTGTATTTATATTCGAGTATAAACAAACCTATCCTCGAAATCACACCACAAAATGTGACCATAACAACAAAATTGAACTATCAGCCAAAACAATATTGAATGTCGTTTCGATGCAATATGCGACATTCAACAGACTATGGGCCAGTCCTGGCTATTGGTCAATAGTTATCTAATTACGTAACTTAATAACTAAAACAAAGAGTAACTTAATTTATAGTGAAATAAAACGATACTACTCACGTTTTTATATCAGGATTAACTTAACATGTTTCGGGTCAAATCATGACTCATGGAGCAACCCGCCTCCGCCCAAATAGTGGGTCACGAATTGGTCGGAAACATGTGGAGCTAATTTCCATAATAAATTCATGAGTAGATCCGTTTTATTTCACTATGAGTGTCACAGTAGTCTTATTTTTAATGTAACTTGGCTTTTTATATAGTTAGTATTTTATAGTTGGTTTCCCCACAAAATTTTCCAAACGCTGTAACTGCGGAAGCAGTGCAGCTTGATAGCAGATTGATTGTGCAGCAGATTGATTATGTGAACACTTTCGTATAATTTCGAATATTACAACCTGCTTTCGCTGTCAGTACGTTTGAAGCTTAAAATAATCCCTTTTTGCTTACTTGCATGAGCAAAAAAATAATTTCGATTCAATTTCAAAAACATAAAATTACAAAATGTTGTTAAACTTCCTAGGGTGTCTTCCTTTAAAAACAAGAATACATTTACCTACCTTCCGAATCAAAGTGGGCTGTAAATAAAAGAAGCATTCGATTCAAATACCCTCAAATAAATCCAACAAAACACCCTAGCCATCATAAATCTAGCACTTCCATAAAGCAGGTCGTCCACCTACGCATCCGTCATTTTTATCACAAAAAGGCAATATCCACCTTCAGAGAAATGAGGTACGCACGCCCTCCGGCCTCTAAGACAACTATTTATCGGGAAATTTCCCATAAATCAGGGAGTTTTTATCTGGCAATCTCAAAGGTGGGGTAAATAACAAGGTGGCATCCGCGGTAAGCGTTTTATGGGCATGTTATGAACGGGCTTTGGGGACAGCTATTTGAAAATGTTTTGTTTAGTAGCCTGTAGAGTTTCATGCGTTTTACTCGTAGCAAAAAAACTAGATTTCCGAGGAATTTATTGTTTAGCTTGCCGTGAATTGTGGTGAGTCGGGACAAAGCTGGCAATCAGACATCGACTCTTTTCTTTTACATTTTATACAAACTTTCTAACCCACAAGTAGTCAATTGCCTCATTAATCTGGCCAGTTTTTTGCAAATCGGTTACTTCTAACGTAGTTTTTAACTATAAGTTAAGAGCTCCTATTTTTCTAACAGGTAACTAAACTGTAAAATATTAGGCCATTATTATAAAAAAGTTTCCAGATAAATTGAGTCGATTCAAACGCTCGGATGCGCCCAAAACGTCTCTCCTCACCCTAATTAAAGTCAAATGGGATATATTATAATGCAAAGTTGAGTTGAATAAACTGTACCTATGTTTCGGATTAGTCCGTAGCCTTATCTAGGAGTCGCGGCAGCACCTGCATAGTAAAATCGATTGGAAACGTGAGTTCTCCAAATTTTTTATTATAACTTCGCGAATTAACCAGTAAAAAGCAATTCCACACGAACACACCGCGAATGCATACGAAAATCCGCCAAAATCCGGGCAAATCCGGCTGGAACCGGAATCGGACGCATTTGCACCACGGACGAATGACTCCATACAAACGAATGGCTCATCGGTCCCATCGGATGTTTGCACGGAAAAATTACTGACGGAAAGTTTCAATAAACCCCATTACGTAATGCATCTCGCATGTATTCACAAAGATAGAACACTGGAAACGGTACATAGTTGTCTATTACTTTTTCTCGTTTTGCAACCTCTTGAAAATGGCTGTTGTTTAATTTTAGGTATTTAGGGGCAGCGCAGACGACAGACTTTTGTGCGATCGAGTCTGCGGCGCAATAAAAATTCTGAATGGCGCGCAGACAGTTTCCATTCAAAGTTTTTATTGCGCCGCAGACTCGATCGCACAAAAGTCTGTCGTCTGCGTTGCCCCTTATTGTTATACTCGTAGTGGAAAAGTTTCAGGCACCTAATGTGGTAAGATTTTAACAAGGGGAGGTAGTTAAAATGTTGCCATTTTAGATTCCATTTCTTGCGTAGATGTCGTGAGAGGCGATTAAGGAAAAACAAAACAAAATCATCTCAAGATCTGTATAATTTTCATTGTAATGTCCAAAAAATGTACAAATAAATTACTCCCTGGCGTCGTCACTCTAAATGACAACCAATTTGAAGCAACTACCCCATCCGACACACCACTAGCCGTTCAAACTATAATTCCCAGCCCAAAATCAAACAGCAACTGTCCACTTAACCCTCTCCGATACCAATACCTATTAACCGTTCCGCTGCCTGCAAAATTACCGTCATATTTGTTTGCTATGAACCCGTGAAATTAACCAGCAATTGGAGCCAGTCACATCAACGTATACGATGTTAATTCGAAACCTAACGAATTCCACGCGGTGGGAGAAATAGTGCATTGTGAATTAAGGGTCGTAAAAAGGATATTACTAACGAGTTTCTAATTCCTAATAAATGTGTGGTGTCGGGATAGAATAACACCTCCCCATTTCTCCCGTGGAAGTCGTAAAAGGCGACTAAGGATATATGTTTAGGTATGTTTTAGGCGACAGGCTAGCAACCTGTCACTAATACCGCTCTTACATCTGTTTATTAAACCTAAATATGCTGAAAGTGGCAACGGAACGTGAAATGGACATGACTTGTCTATGTAACGTTTCATTTGCTCTGCCTACCCCGTTTGGTAATACAGACGAGACTGTATGTTGTTATGTTATAAGTTATGTTCCAATTCCCTTACTGCCCGTAATTACGAGTAACTGTCGCCTTAAATATACCTTTAACTATTTCCTTAGTCACCATGTCAAAAGATATCTGACGGTAAATCTGCGCGGTGTGTGGTAGCTCATTGAATTGTATAGGGAGCGATATTGACAGATATATGTTCTGTAACAGATATCTTACCGTATCTGCTTAATTTGTGACGGGCTTAACTAATACAGCGTCGAGCTCTCGGCCGTTTTCCTGATCTATTTTGAGTCTGCGTTTAACATATTTTCCAAATTTAGTCATAATAAAATAAATAATAAGGTGTGGCCATAAAGTAAGCGAGTTATGGTCGCGCGTCGTGCGTCCGAGGTTAGTGCCAAAGTTGTTAAAATACCTGAAGAGTAAAGTGCAGTTTAAACATCAGAATGAAAACATGTCAGCGAACAATCTCCGTAATTTTAAAATGAATCCTTAATTAATGTCACCAAACACTGTCACCTAACACATGTCATATTTACCTTAATCTATTTCCTAAATAGCTTATAAGACAACCATGGAAAAAATCGTGGGGTGATGTTCTAAGTCTATACGGGCAAAGTATTATTACTTGTCTTATGTTTTAAAATTATAATAAGGTATGCTATGTCCTATTTTAAATAAAAAAAATTACTTTACGTTCATGTCACAGTTTTGGGACAAAACCACAATACCATTACCATATCACTCTTACCTGGTGCTGGTTTTCACGCTGCTCTTTAGCGGAGGTCTCACCGCATCCACGGAAGAAATGGAAAGGTGTTGTTGAGGTGAGGCAACGACTGTTAAAGTAATAAACTAAAACATTATTAAATATAATTAATAATCAGTATGAACAAAGCTCTATACAGGACACAACAAAACAACAATCCCCTTTGATATTCCTAATTGGGTACCAGCTCACAAACGGACGACATTTCGACAAAATATAAGCTTTTAAGTAACCTAATTTATAAGAAAACTGGTGATGTGTTTATGTATACAGTGTAATTAGGACAATGATTATTATGTGAACACCTTTGCGCGACAGGCGGTGAGAGAGAGATCCGGTGAAATGAAATTAGGCGAACAAAATGCTGGCGTAAATTTGGTTGATGACGAGAAGTGTCCGAGTTGTGAAGTGCGGAGTGACAATATACTCAGAGATGTTACTTTTTGAGGTGACAGCGTGTTTTTACTGTATCATCGTCAACATTGAGTTGATACAATCGAAATCAGAAATCATTGAGCCTTCTGTGTTTTATGAAGTAAAAAAGTATAACTTTATCATAATAATGTTGCTACAGTGTGAATTCTGAGTGTAGTGCTCCTATAACAGACTTCAAAAGAATGATGAAGTTTCACCTTTTTTTCTTTCTGTTTCTTCCTTGGAGACAAGAAAAAAAAGGTTTAAGTATATTTTTGGCGACAGGCTAGCAACCTGTCACTATAATACCACTTGATATTTCACGAAATACTCACCGTCCCGTGTACTCTACTCTACCCATTTGGGAATACAGGCGTGATGTTAAAAGTCCAATGTCAGTCTAAAACAAGTGACTTAAAACACTTAAACATCCAATACGAAACTAAAAAGCCTATTTCCAGTCTTTGTCAACTTGGGGCCATAAAACTTTTCTAACGCCCAGCAATACTCGCCTCGACATATCTATCGTGCGAGTTTAAAAAACGGCTAAGCGCGAGTCGGACTCGCGCACAAGGGGTTCCGTACCAAAATAGTAGAAAAAAAAAAATTTTAGTATTTGTTGTAGTGTCAACAGGAATACTTCATCTCTGAAAGTTTCAGTTACGGTTATTGAGATACAGCCTAGCGCCAGACGGACAGACGGACGGCGGACAAACGGACAGACGGACAAACGGACGGACGGTCAGACAGACAGACGGAGAGACGGACAGACGGAAAGTCGGATAGACGTACAGACGGACAGACAGACTGACGGTCAAACAGACAGACAGCGAATTCTCCGGAAAGGGTCCCATTTATTTTTCTCCACGCAAAATAGGCGCATTTAAGTCGATTTGCGGAAATCAGTCCAACAATTTTTAGGGTACCGTTTGCACCCTTCGGGTACGGAACCCTAGAAAGCCGCAGCGTCTAATGGCGGCCACTGAGTGGTTTCACGTGTACGCCCACCTTAACTCGCTGGGCGCCCTTTAACTCGTCGCTTAATCTCCGCTTTTAGTTTTTTACGCCAACTTGTAGGTGAGCGGTACATTGTATTGCTTTCTCGTTTTAAGAGGCTTTTCTCTTCGTGGGGGAAGTGGATGGTTTTGTATGTGTTAATGTGGATGAAAATATATATTTTTATTTAGACCGATTTTTTCAGATTTCCTATGTGGTGGTTATAATACCACTTCGCCATTTCTTCTGTGGATGTCGTTTGAGGTGACTAAGGAGGTTTAGGTATGCTTTAGGCGATAGGCTAGCAGCCTGTCGCTAGTAATATCTACGTAGGATTTAATGTTTGTTATCTACTAGAATTACCAGTACCAGTCCAGATCCGAACCATAAGTGTCTGTTAGATGTTTTAAATTGCATTTTTCATTTGTTATGATTATGAGCTATTTGAATGGAAAATCAGAACACAATTTTTTTTATTTAGCACAGTAGTCCAAAACCTTTCAGTTTGAGACTAAGCCTGTGTCCGGTAATGGGTAGTGAATTGACAAATAACGGTAAGAAATAACCTAATAGGCACGAGTAAGTCAAAAAACAAAAAATAAATCCTCAAAACGTGTGGTCATAAGAAACGAATTGGTACGGAGATGAAAATTAAAAAGTTATCATAGAAACTTGGTAAAAAAACTACATTATATTTGAAGAAACGGCCAATATTTTACTTTCATGAACTGTTAAACAACGTGAAATGATTCAATTTATTGCAAGCGAATATAAAGTATTAGTCAAGCAACTGAAACAGCTAATGTTTTCTTTACAAACTGAGCAGTGAGAAAATTCTTTATATTAGTGATTGTAAAATTCTAGATTTCAATTTAAAATGGCGTTTGCGCATTCGCGTGTTAATTATGTCAAAATATTTCTAAGCAGCCATATTTCACGCAGGTGCTTCGACGCGAATTATTTACAAAATCGTAATTTTAGAAGAAATTTAGGAATCATAAAAATATAGCGCCTCAGCTCGTTATGAAATGTTAGAAAGCGACAAATCATCCGAAGGAAGTCGTAATAAATGTTAGTTCTCGAGACACCAACATATTTACAATTTTTCATTCAAAATAGAGGACAGTATAAATTTGTTATGGTCTTTATGACGCGTGACGGGGTATTTTAAGGATCGGTATAATTGGGATATTGTCTCAATATTTTAGGTAATAAATAACCGTTTACGACTATGTTATAATCAAGTTCCGTAGTATTAATTGGACGCTGTGTTCTACTCTCAAAATGTGAGAAACATGATAATTCATCACCAAAGCGAATCTTTTCTTGTTCTGCTGTCACCGCTTTTATGATTAAGATGGCCGGAATTAGTAATATACTTTTATTTTATTTCATTGTTTAATTTTGAACCTAATAACTTTGGTTGTTCACATCACACCACATGATGGACATAATTATCACTAGTGTAAAAAAAATCTTAGTAGCATTTGCGCTTGTAAAAATTGAATATTAATTCATGACCAAAAGATTAGTATATTGCCTTTGAAATTCACAAAATAAAACCTTGTAAAGACTTGGGCACCATCCATTACAATTTTGAAATTAAAAGCTTCGACTGTTGTCTTCAGAATTATTATTTCTTTTTTTTATGTTTTACATATTCTCACATATTTTCACGCCTGTATTCCCAAGAGGGGTAGGCAGAGCACATGATTTTTTTTATGTATCGATTTTTAATGACATTGCTTTTTACACAATGCCCAAATAATTATTTTCTGTCTTTGACCATCTCTTTGCACCATTTTCCACTGGTTTTCACTTTTTACTATCACCAATAACTGTTATTATCATTATTCCTTAATTTTTATATCGTATCGATTCAATATCGTCGTCAAACTCGTCGTCTAATTATGATGTACGCGACCTTGCCGCAGCGCGACAACGACGCGACAACTAGGCCACTCCGACGGAATTGCGAGGTGAGAGAAAATTGCGAAAAATGAGGTGATTTTAATGTGATTTGGATACGTGTCAGCCGTAAGATGACATGTTATTTTTATAACAAAAAAAAAGAAATTTCATTTCATTTCTGTACTTTTTGATTATTAAATTGAGACTCGAAAAAAAAAACTTTGTCTAGTAATCTCTCATTCATAATTTTAACATAAAACTACCGTGAGACTTACTCAAAATAAAACAAAACGGATTATCTCACGTCTTTATATCTAAATTAGCTCAACTTGTTTTGGCCGAATTCATGACACATCATCGGTAGCAGTGGGTCACGAATTGGCTTCAAACATTTGGAATCAAACTCGAGGTAAAGTTGTGAATGTATGTCTAAAATAAGATAGACTTAAATAAGTCTACAACTATACAAATTAAGATTAAAAATAAAATCTGTCTTATTACAAACATACCTACTTGAACATCAAAAATAATAAAAATAATCTCTGAGGTGTATAGTTTTGGTATTCGACATATAAAAATAACTCCCTCTTTCCTTAGGCACAGTACCTACCTCGTGTGCACAGTTTGACCGAATTTAACCAAGAGATGATTTTTAATAGAGAAAAAGAAGCAACCTTTTTGTTACAACAACAAGCCGTGGGATTCAGCTAGTAATTTTCACAGGACATTTTTTTTAACGAATCGCCTATCCAACGAGCAGATTGGCAACCATTAGTCAAGAACTATTTACTATAATTTGATACCCCCAGATACCTGTTTTTCTAAAAGTATTATCAGTGTATGTATATCATAAGAATCAAATGTATAAAGCTGTAAACGAACTGACAGCGGTAGAGGGGTGGCGCGGCACGATTGCAAAAACTGTAGCTAAGGAAATAGGTAAAGATACATTTTAGGCGACAGGCTTGCAACCTGTCACTAATGTACTCGTACCTCTTAACTTAAAACCTGAAAAATTTGCCAGAAGTAGCTACAAATAGTGAAATCTACCCCATTTGGGAATACACGCGCGATACTATTACGTACTCGTGTGTTAAAAAACTCGTACTCGTGTAGTGCCGGGTTTCTTCCCGTGGGTGTCGTAAGAGTCGACTCTGGGAAAGAGTTAGCGTATTGTGCGCGATGGGCTAGCAACCTGTCACCGCAATATCACGTTTAACCATCTACTTACCCTGAAATTGCTAAATGTGGCACTGGATTTTTGAATTGATGTGCTCTGCCTACCCCTCTTGGGAATACAGGCGTGAGAATATGTATGCATGTATGTTAAAAAACTCCTTTACCAAATCCTCCTCAACTCTAAACTAAAAACTCTAAAATTTGTCTGTAAAACCGATATTTCAACTAGTCCTTTGTGCAGATAAATTACCGCGTTTAATGACGCCCTGCGCCTATTCATCAAGCGGCTGCTAGGGACGCCGTATATTTTCCGCTCGGGCGATTTATTAAGCATGCTTTATGGCCGCACACGATTTATGCAGGCTTAAGATTGTGTGCAGTTATCGAGTGTGCATTTACTTTACATTATAATTATTTTAGCCGTAACTTAGCTGTCGGGTTAGAATTAACAGATCTACATTTTTTCCGTAGATGTCGTGAGAGGTGACTAAAGAAGGTTTAAGTATGCTTGTGGCTAGCTATTGTCACTTTTACCTCTTCCATTTGTTTTTAAACCTAATGCTAAAAGTGGATAAGACACGTTAAATAGTCATGGTTTTGTCTACGTCATTGGGCGTGGCGATTGTATGTATGTATGTATAACTTAGCTGAGCAACTTAAAAAGTAAAAAACGACAGATATCTTGTGGTTAAGAAGTGTAGGCTAGTCTAGTTGTTGTAAGGCTACGTAGCCACAGACAGACACTTTCGTTCTGAAGCAAGGATAGAAATGTTAAAAGTTGTGTGTGTGCAGTGTTTTTTTAGGTATTTTTAATTAAGAACAAAAACAGAAATTTAAAACTAATTGTTAAAAGAAATTTAATTGACTTGTCAGACATTCTAATGTTAAGGCACAGTAATGATAATTTAAGTAAAGGAAAATTTGTTACGATATACTATTAAAATGTATAACAATAGGAAGAAACAATGAAAAACATTTATTAACACAATTTGACACAGATAAAACATTATTGTCGCACTCAGGATCTTTTCTAGGATACATTTATTTTCTTAGATTAGGATTTTTACAATAAATATGAATATAAAAAGTAAAATATAAAATGCACTTACAAAAAACAAACACACTATATATAAAAAACCTAATCTAGAATGCCGTCGGCAGCGGAGCAAGGCCCAAGCTACCGGCGGTTAGGGCTGCAGACTTGCAGAGTGAGGAACCTCCTGACGATGCGCGCCGTGTCAAGAAGTACTGCCTTCTGTATCAGACCCTTGAGCCAACTCTAGCGAGAGTCTCCTAAGATGGTGGTCGAGACTCTTCGTTATGAGACCGTTTGCTGAGACAACTATCGGTACAATGATCGTCGAATCCACATCCCACATGTCGGTCACCTCGTGAGCCACGTCAAGGTACTTGCTGAGTTTGTCCTTCTCGGCCTTCACGAGGTTCTCGTCATGGGGGATGGTGATGTCGACGAGCACTGCACGGCGCTGTGATCGGTCTATTATCACGATATCAGGCTTATTGGCAACAATAGTCCTGTCCGTGATAACAGATCGATCCCAGTAGAGCGTGGCACGACCATTTACAAAACATTATTATTATTATAACTAATAATCAAGCCGATATGAGACCTACTGTGAAAAGGTTCCAATTGGCAAATATGTCAAATTTTTTTGACTATACAGCTAAGGCGGTGTACACAAAACGTTACATAGACAAATCCTTGACTAACTTAAATAGTGTTTCCACAAAAGTAAAAAATGTTGATCCCTCTCGATATAAATTGATTAAAAATTAAATATTTCAAGTAACGAGTTTTAGAAAATTTATTCAAAATTTAACTAAGATGCTAAATTAGGATGATGTCACGTCTTCATCGAAGTAAAATCCCACTTCAATTATCTCCTTAAAAGTAATAATTGGCGGCTTTTTGGCTGCTTCCAAGCATAGTTTTATGGGGTACCCATAGAAATAATGCCCCCTATACCTTCCTGAATAGTTGACACCAACCAACCCCCTCAATCTTGCTTCGTACGTCACCTCGACCCTGACAACACCTCTTTTAGCAGTCAGTTCTACGTGAACTTCTTGCCCTGGCTTCAAAGTCTGTTCCACGGATATATCCGATCCAATAGAAATACCTGAACTTGCCTCGTGTCCGTGCCCAAACCAGTTGCTATACGAAACACTTCGGGACTTCGCTATATTCCCAACTCCAATAGCAACGTTGTAACTAACCTGTTCCCCAAAGTTGTAAGACCCTCCCGTAATCCAAGTGTTCTTCACAGTCATGTCAGCTTGCTGCGACAACTTGCCTCCATAGCTAGACGACCACTGGCTGCGATTCTTGAAATGTTTCTTTGCCACTATCACGGTGTTTGTATTAACATCAAGAACTCTTGCCTTCCTCGGGATAATGAACCTCCTGATTTCAGGCCACCCTAGTTTGGTATATAAATCGCCCCAGACGAGGGGCGTGGGGCTCCTGACGTAGACATCATCAGGTCTGCCTCCGGAGTACAAGTACGCTGCTTGCTTTAGTTCCCAGTCTCGGATTTTGAAGATTTCTCGATCTCTATCGGTGATGAGAGACACGCTCCTCCCTGACACTGCGACTTTTGTGCCAGAATAGCTGTTGCTTGCTCGTATGTCGATCTGGATGGTGGCTGTGGCCAAGATTGGCAACAGTAGTGTAAACAGGACTGGTAACATCTTTAGTGCTTTGTTTGCTATGAAATGGAGAAGAATTCATTTGAATTATTTATTCGAGAAGATAATACAAAAAAGCTTCTTACAAAACTTTGTTAGACTATGTGGATTACAGAACTTAAATGGCTCGGAGATGGTAATAATTTGTATTGGGTCCGAGAAGAATTTATTGTAATACTTTCTGTCATGACTGTAATGAATTTTTATGGGCTTTGAGATCACAGAGGCTACCCTTTTCAAATAAAAACTGTTTAACTTCACTATGGGTATTAACAAGATTTTGTATTACTAAATATATAGCTTTCCGCCCGCGACTTCGTTCGCGTAAATTTCGGATTTTGGGGTACCCCAAACATTTTACGGAACCCAAATATTTTACGGAATCTTTTTTTTTAATAAAATTTAGCCTATGTTACTTGTGGATAATGTGGCTTTCGAATGGTGCAAGAATTTTTAAAAACGGTCCAGTAGTTACTGAGCCTATTCATTACAACCAAACAAACAAACAAAAAAAGTTTTCCTCTTAATAATATTAGTGTAGAAAAAGATTGTGCGATTGACGCGATTCATTGGTACTTAAGTATAGTTCTTGAGTTTATTTTGTTTCCAAGCTGCATTTATATTGAGAAATTCAACATGAATGCATCGTCTTATAAAAAGTTATAGAAAAATTTAAAAATACAGAACTAACCAAGCACTTACCTTCTAATTCCTTACTGATCACAATACACTCTTCTTTCTCCTACAAGCACAAGGTTCTTATAAGAGACGACAGCTTTCTGATTAAAGTATGCGACGTTTTCGGCTTAAATAGTTCCACGCGGGGATGCCGTAGGTATACTCACTTTTTTATCAATAGGTAATACATTGTTGTCTTACGTTATACCTACAGTTGATTAAAATCCGCCAAGTGCGAGTTCAACACGCACATGAAGGGTTCTGTACCGTTATCTATACAACGTTAATCATTATGAAATAAAATCATACTATCAAGGACAATGAATTGAGAGACAAATTTAACTTTACCGTTGTTCCGATACCGACATAGAACTTCAACTGAAAAGCTAAATTGGTAATCGCAAAAGTATGTTTTGCGATACCTATTAAAAAAAAAATGTATTTTTCCTTCATTTGTGTTGCTTGGCGTAAAAGTAAGGTTCAAAGAATTAAACTGTGGGACCCCAAAAAATATGTCAATCTGTTATCCGAGCCGCGGTCAGCAGGTCAACTTTAATATCCGATTAAAATTGGTAGTTACGGAAAACCCCGAATGTTTTTTTTATCAAGAACTCTTCGTGTCCCGTGTGGTGCCGGGTTAGAATAGCACCTCCCCCTTTCTTCTCGTGGGTGTCGTAAGTGTCGACTCTGGGAAAGGGTTAGTGTATTGTGGACGATGGGCTAGCAACCTGTCACTGCAATATCACGTTTAACCATCTGATTTCCCTGAAAATGCTAAACGTGGCACTGGATTTTTGAATTCATGTGCTCTGCCTACCCCTCTTGGGAATACAGGCGTGAGAATATGTATGTATGTATGTATGTATGTACTCTTCGTACGAAATTTGTTTTCGCTGTTGTGATAACGTTGCAATATTGTGATAAGTCTATTTTTAGAAGGGATAGGTACATAAATGGAAACAATCAAAAAGGTTGACACCTGGGCTTTTTACGAAAACAAAAATCTGTTACTTTCTTTGCGCAAAATTGCGAGCTCTATTTTTTGTACAAGATATTATTTTATTAATGAAATAATAAACAAAGCGTATGAATAAACATTAAGTATGTAGGTATGTATGTATGTATGCATGTAACTCTTTATTGTGAAGAATAAATACTTATGACAAAATAACAAACAAAACAACACAAGTACAAAGTCACATAAAAGAAAAAAATAAATGGTTACGGTTTTTAATTTTTGACTGATAAGACTGCTCTCGATCCTGATTAGCAGAAACACAAAATTTCCTTATGAAGTAAAAGTCCAATCCTAAGAAGCAGAAAAATAAAATTTCGTTATTAAATAAGTTCTTAGGATTTTCTTTTAACGTCCATAGGGGATTCAACACTTCAGCCATTTTTGTTTCTTCCTATTCGCGGTTCTGCACAACTTTTAAAGACATCTGAGGAGAATAATCTAAAATAAAAAGAAACAAAAGTGGCGTAAGCTTCGAATAAACCCCTAACTTGTACATACTTGGTTAAGTTAGAAAATCAAAATTAAGACGACAAAGATAAAAGCAAATATTTTAGTGGCATGTTGTCAGCCTGCCGCCCAAAACGTACAGTCACGAACCGGGATTGTTGAGCCACTTGCCACTGTTCGCAATTTAGACGTGTAATCAATGATCGATGTGATCAACTATTATGTCAGCTATTGGA
>BHDV01005489.1:259109-277431 GCA_005406045.1 Adoxophyes honmai | reverse complement strand
TAGAGATAAACAAGCAGCTTCAACGAGACTTGGGTAGTTTTTTTACAGAATGTTTTTGATGGGATTAGTATTACACGACCAAGTTGTAAACATAGGTAAGTGGCTCAACAATCCCTGTTCGTGATGGTACCTTAACCTTTTCCCTTAGTCGTCTTTTACGAAATCCACAGAAGACGTGTTATTCTAAACTCACACGGGAATATACTATACAAAATACTAAAATTTATGTCTCATCCATCTCCCTAATATTTATTAAGGACACTTAACCCATTTGCACTATTCAGTCATACATTGTCCGCGACCGTAAATCTCTCTCACTGAGTATAAAGTGCGAGATTCATCTCACCGGTTAAGCTGTTGGCTCCATACATACACACAATGTTGTTTATGATAATTAAGGCACTTAGCGTGCTCTTAAATGACTATTAACTAAACGTTTTATATGAACAAATTTGCTGAAAACTTGTGGATAGTACAGACTTTAGTACAGTAGTGTTTTGTTCAAATAAGCTGCAGTCGTAAACATAAAGCGCCTGACACACACTACCCCGCGTATGGCACACCGGTCGTGCCGTGTGGCGGTCGCTTTACTCTAGGCGCTAATTGGTGCTGAAAGTAAAATTATCTATTTGATAATTCTTTATAAATCCGTGGGCGGTTGGGTTGAGAATTATACTTCTCTATGTCTTCTGTGGATATCCAAAGAAGTCATTAAGGTTTAAAGGTCATGTTAAGCTTCAGGCGACAGGCTAGCGACTAGATTTGCTTAGACTTTAAAATAATTATGCTAAATGGCTTCATAACATAAAACAATATGGTTTTGTCTATGTAACGATTCGTGTTATCTGCCTATCCCAGCACACGAAACATATACATTTTTTTACAAAGGAATGTTTTATTTGAATTGATTTTCAATAATTTCAGACCACCAGCAATGCAAGCTTAGTGTAGGATACCTTCAAGATAGACTGACGACCTCATAAAGATCATCGGAAGGCGCTGGATGCAGGTCGCTTACTAATGGAACAGTTAGGTACTTATTGAGGTCTAAAGCAGAGGCCTATATTCGGCAATGGACGTCTTATGATTAAAATGATGGTGATGATAAATTTGAAAAATCATCTCATATTTTCCATATTCTAACTAACAAACTAAATTCATGACAAATTTTTAACCAAATCGTCACTCCAATTCCATAGAGACTATAAATAATTACAAGTATCTATCCGTCTGAAATGCTCTTGAATGTTACAATGACAATTGCACCTGTAAAACGTTTGGCATCTAAGAATAGAGCTGCAGACAGACAACCGAGTGATGCCAAATGCAGTTTCCTGTACTGTTACTATGAGTTCTCGGATGACGTACTCGCTTTGCCCTATTCATGGAGACAAGTTGATATAGCGTTTGACAATTTGTGTTCGTACCAAAATGAGTTCGCACGAACACGTGTTCGCACCTGGCTACTACAGTAGATGTAAATTATAATTTTTTGTTTAAATTGGAAGTAAGAAATTTAGACTTTTACAATTTTATATTCGTCATATTTTATTCTAAGTAACACATTATTTTTGCTCTTTAGGTTTGCGCTTTATTTATTGGTGAAAATCCATTTAACAAACATAATAATTTGACATTTGAAATTGTACGAAAAATTTATAGTGAAGTCACAATCTGTCAAAAGTTTTTTGATAACACAATGGTTGCCAAGTTTAAACACTGCATTTTTGATTTCCCCATTAACTTGTCTCCGTGAATGAGGTATAATAGTGGCAGCGTAAAGCCCGTCACAGACTACGCATATACGATAATATTTTATCTGCGTATAAATGCCATTTTTCCATAATTATGTCGGTGTCAAAAGATACCTAACGGTAAATCTGCGCAGTGTGTGGTAGCTCATTGAATTGTATAGGGAGCGATATTTCCGTAACAGATATCTTACCGTATCTGCTTAATGTGTGACGGGCTTAACAGATTTGTAAATTTTACAGCGTCTCTAGCTGACACTTGCGGAAGTTAATTATCGATTATGGTCTGATTTTTAATCTCAAGACACCATTATATGACATTTATATTTATAGGCTCATTTTATAAAGTCTTAATATGCTAGAGTGATATAAAATAACTATTATGTGACTGTTTCTGTTGCATAATACATACATATAATATCACGCCTGTGTTAAAAAATGGGGTAGGCAGAGCATACAAAACGTTTCAAAAGCGATTTACGATGGGAACTCATAGTAGCGGCAGGTAGTGTTGTTTTTGGCGCAACCAACGCAATCTGAGTACAAATCTTGCGGGCCTAGCAAAATAAGAGTACCTGGAGATTGTTGGCATTATCTTACTTATCTACATCATCATCAGCATCCATTTATATACGTCTCACTATATATTATGTAGCAGCCACTTCTAGCTTAATTTTAGGTTTGGAAACAGATGGACGAGGTACTTAGTATAGTGGTGGCAGGTTGCTGGCCTGTGGTCTTAGGCATATCTAAATCTATCACCTTAATCGCCTCTTACGACATCCACGGAAGAAATGGAGAGATGTTATTCTGAACCCGACACCACACGGATTTTTCAGTAGTAAATAATAAATACCAGTCGTATGTTCATGGATATGTCTATTTCACGTTTCGTGTGCTCTGCCTACCCCATTTGGGAACATAGGCGTGATTTTGTGTGTGTGTGTATGTTCATTGATACAATGCATTTTTTTAAGTATTTCGAAAATCTGGTCCATTCCTGCCCCTCCTTTTTCCAAAATCGAGTCATAATCATGAACCACCTTACATGCCCTATCGCATACTGGCCAATAACTATTGTAGCACCTGCATTTAACACTAGTGCCAACCCTAGCTTTATGTTTCCAATTACTATCGCTTGACACCCCTAATCCCGCTGTTGTCGCCTAGGTACTACATCAGTTAATCTGACTCACACAAAACAGCTACAATGTAGAATTTCCAACTCTATTCCAAAGGATATACAGGCAGGTAAACGGCAAAAGGAGACCGGTTGTACAGGCATTGCTATTAGTAACTATTAGTTAGCGAAAGCCACGTAATGAAGACTAATAGTCGTTTAAGTCACCAGGTTAACGGCTTATTTGTGGATTTACTTGATTCTGTTAAAAGGAAGGATTTAGTTGCTGAGGAATTGCTACGATTCCCTGAAATCGGGTTGAAGAGAACTGGTTTTAAATTTATCTGGCTACTTCGTCTTTGGAATCGCTTTTATAGATTGTTAAAACATTGATAACATCCTAATTCCCCAGTTAGGTAGTTAAGAACAAATTGGCAGTTGTAAAAACAGACAAAATTAAATGTTCTTTGTAAATTACAATTTTTTCAGTGAAAATACACTTTTAAGCTGGCTAAATTAGGTATAGTAAAAAGTCTCATTGCATAAAGAAAAAAGAAAATACAAGTTGGTAGTTATAAAATCCGAAGAAAGGAGATAATTATGTACCAAATGGATATCTTCTTTAATTTTTAAAAGATCTTTTGTTACTTTTGTACATGTTTGTTCTGCATCATCTTTGTAGATTACTGAAATAAAATCGTAATCGAATTAAGCCGTCGCTCCCTAAACGCTAAGATATTTCTAAGAAGCCACCGCACCGCTGTCTTGCACTAAATTTGTGTTACAATGTCGGCTTTGTTTGGACATGTGCGGATGCGTTGCTGAGTTCAATATGTTACATAATTTAGTTGTTAATGTCCATTTAATAGGTAAATTTTTTTACAGTTTGTTAGCAATTACCATTATTCAAAATTGCTGCCTTTTTATTACTTAGTCAATGGGGTAACCCTATCTGTACCCTATGGACAGAGAAATAAGAAGGTAGTATTTTTAGTAAGATCAGTCACGTTTAATACGTGTGGGTTTGGGAAGAAGCATTAGAAAATACCTTAACAAAATTTTAACGAAAAAAAAACCTTCAAGTTAGCAATATTCTAAAAGCATACATCTAATTATAAGTGGGAAGACCTCTAATAAGGATATCCACAGTTACACCAAAGTCCACAGAAAGGACATTGGAAGTTGTCTTACAGCATAATTTTAGGTCTAAGCATAGATGATAGATATAACAATGACAGGTTCCTAGCCTGTCAATATCGATATAAAAAATGGTGCGGTGTTACTCTAAACTGAACACTACATAGTTCTGGGTTACCCTATTACGAGTTCATATTCATGGAACCTGATTTTGCAGTGCTAGTGAGCTTACCTTTACGTTAGGGTAAATTACCTATCATAATAGGCTAACAGTTTCGATAGGGTTTTTGAAAACAAAAGCATTCATTCCTGTATTCGTGTGCGTCGGGCCTAGATCTCTTAATCGTTAATCTATGACGCGTCTCAATGCTCGTTCTGCGCATTATTTATAATCACTATTAGTAACAGCCACTATGAATAATTATAATCTTTAACCAATGATGCATAGCCTGTTTTGTCAGGGCGAGGAACGCAAAAAAGCGATGTAGTGACATTTGCTGGGCACAGATTAAAATTAATTTATGTACACTGGTCACCGTTGATTTAAATGTTAGGTGAGCAATACTAGGAAAGATTAATGTATGGCGGAGATTTGTAGTTATTGGTTTGTTTGAGATAGAACTGTGGACATGCCGATGTATTGGACAGATTATCTTGTTACAGTGGCTGGGATAACTTGATGTGCTGGCAGTGGAATGGCTAGGGGCTTAAAGAAGACATTTTTCGACTTAAAAGATGCTGCACAGACGACAGACTATCCGTGACGCACTTTTCAGTCTGTGAAAATAGAACCTATGTAATTATGCAGTACACGACGCGTAAAAACTCCGGCGCACAGTGCATACAATCAATGCAGACATTTTTGCGCCGCAGACTCGATCGCACTAAAAGTGTGGCGTCAGCGCTGCACCAAATCCTCGATGTTTTAAAGAAAGAAAAAAGAACAGACCAAGCGATGAGCATCCAGCTTAATATTCGGAAAGTAATTAGTCATAATAAACCGTTTAGAACAAGCAACCTTTTGAAGAGTCAGGCCAAACGGTGGATTCAGTCGTTAAAGACGCGCCACTTGCATTTTCCATTTCAGTTACTCTGATGACAAGCGCAACAAAAACTCTTTAAATTTTTAAGATAACAAAATTGAGTTATTGTTTGTTAGTAACAAATATTAGGATTGAAAGAGTACCTATGTATCTGAATATAATGTGGCTACGGCACTAAAATAATAGCCAATTATTTTTTACCGTTTATTAATATTAACTGTGTTCAAAACAATACCCCTTTCCAACCATGACTCATTTCTCACAGAATAATCACGCGTATCTTCAGATAAGAGGGTGCTTGAAACAGGTTTGCCAAAAACTTTCTGTTTTCTTCCCTTGTTGAGGATAGGTAAGGTTGGCATTCCACGAATGGGGACGGGAAAGAATGTTTGACAGTCATATTTGTTGCAGGGCTATGATTCGTTGTATAATTTCATTGTATGGCAAACTAATGGTGGTTGAAGTGTTGGAATAACTTAATCGATAAAAAAAACTACAATTTGTGGAATGTGTTAAAAGATTTTGCATTTTTAAAATCTTTCTTTCGTTATTTTAGATTAGTTTGTGTAAAGACTCCGGAATGTAATTTGGCAAGATTTTAAGTCACGCGATATTCCCAATACGTAGCGTTTCTTAGCTACAAACTTAGATGGAACTGGTATAATAGTGACAAGTAAAATTGCTAGCCTGACGCCTAAAGTGTACCTAAACCTAATTCCTTAGTCGCCTCTTACGATATCCACGGAAGCAATGGAGAAGTGTTATTCTACCTTGACACCACACAAGAAACGTGATATAGACAAAACCGTGATTTCACGCTTTGCAACCACTTTTAGTAATAATAGTGAGAGGTTGCGTTGACAGTGTTGTAATGAAATGGAGTGGTGTTATGTTATGCTAAACCCAATACTACGTTCGAAGATTTTAAGTAATGGGTGTAAGTTACTAGGTACTATTTAAAGCCACGATAAATGCAGGAGTGTGTACCGTATATCTTTGACTTTATACATACATACATTCATACATATTCTCACGCCTGTATTCCCATGAGGGGTAGGCAGAGCACAGTGACTTTATACACCTTATAATTAGTACCACAGATAACATAACACGGTTACACCGGATCCCCGTTGATTTATGTTTAACAAACTGTTCATCAGCTGCCATTCAAACTATTTGCGTTCATATCCAAGCGGATTTCATTAAAAAACAAGGTGAGCTGAAAACGAAGGTTATTTCGATTTCGGGAATCATATAGAAGATTATTGTATCTTTATGAAATCTTTGACTATGAATGTTGATTTTGGATTGGTATAATTATTAAAAAAATCGAAGTGATCTTTCACAGTTTTTTCTTCTGTCACTTAGTTTTGTTGGGATTTCGGCACAGAAAAAGGCAACATATATAACTAGACGTGCAATCTATTAATGTTGTCAGATCTAAGCTTTAAGGTTCTATTAAAAAAGTTATTCGATGATTAAATAGAGGTACGGCATCCTTAATTTTTCTAATTTTACGCACAATTTTCTTAGTATTTTCGTTCACAAGATCTTTCTCATGACAGTAACAAACACAACAAAGAAAGAGCAAGCAAAATCAGTTCAGCCTTTCACGCGTAACGCGTGATCAAGGGAAATAAGAATCCATTTATATTTCTAGAGACAAATATTTGCTATATCGATATAATTACGATTCGAATCCCACCCCTACTCGCTAGTTCATTAGCGGTAACCGCCGGGGGCTTTGAGTTCGCATCACTCGCTAACTCCTCGTACAGGTAACGATATTGTCACTGACTTCCGTTGACATCATATGAGTTTCGACATGCTATTGCTTTGTTTTCACTCCCTATTTAATGCAAACAAAATGAAGAATTAAATAAGCAGAAAATACAGAAATCTCTGCCCTGAATTCCTTTTTTACGCCATTTGGGGTATTTAGGGGTTTTTGCTTGTGTGCGCGTTTGTGGATGCCGTAAGAGTTGACTAAAGGCTAAAATATGTTTTAGGCTACAGGTTTCCTACCTGTCACTTAACCCTTACACTAGTAACTTTATACAGGCGTGATACATGTCTTGGTCAAGATTTTAGACCCTGACGATGGAACTAAATTTAAATTCTAACAAGATTTCACACTTTTATTGGTCTAAATCTGGCACAAAACCATTTTGGCCAAATCGCGTCAGTTTATACAGCATTAAACGCAATCTAGAGCGTATGCGCACGAATGGCGCGTAAAAATATCCGGGCAGGTAATGGTGATTGCGGGGTGCGCACGCGACGATAACCAGATGCCCGCTGGCGCTGAAGTCTTGATACTTGAATATTTTATCTATTTTATTATATATAAAAATGAAACCCGTTTCCCGTTGTCACGCCATAACATGAAAAAGGTTAGACCGATTTGGCTGATTCTTTTTTTGTAGTTTTTTAATACTCTGTAGAAGGTTATTACGGAAAAAAATGTTAAGAAAATATCTTAGAAAGATTTCAAAATACGAAATAAAGTAGTGCATCAAAGCTACGCTAAGGCGGTACGAATTTCGGTGGGTCAGCTAGTTAAAAACATTTTTTTACGTGTTGTCTCCGGATTTTAGTATTTAAACCTCACGCGTTTCTTCTGTCGTTGTCGTAAGAGGCGACTGGATGAGCGAATGAAGAGGCGATTAAGGAATAGGTTAAGGTACTTTGATCTGTGTTGTTCATCTAATATAATGCTTGAAAGGTATCTTAATACAGGCATTTTTTAATAATGAACACAACATAACATTACTTGTCATATTTTTTGCTGATAAAATTTGACCTCGAAATTATGGCCATGGCCTTGGCGAGAATATGAGACTAACACAAAAATTTTATATAGTTTACTAGCCTTTGTCTCACAACAATACTCATTACGCCGCAAAAGTCTTCAAAGAAAAGTCGAATAAAAAAGCACGTAAATTAAATTTTCCTTTCAAGTATCAAGCCGTCTCGCGCACGCCTGTCGATCAGCGGCTCCCGAACCAACAGGTAATTTACAGCTGGCGGCTGTTTATTTTCGATCTCTATTTATTTCTTCTGCACTGATTAGATTTTATTGCGCATCGCGTATGCCATAACACAAACATTGGGAAAGCTCTTGGGTTTTTGTGAAAACTAACATTGTACTGGCAACTTTTTCACATCATGAAAAATACAGATAAGGGTCATAAACCGAGTTTAGCTCGACGTGTTTCGGGTTATTCTTATTCCGTAGCCCTTCATCTAGGAACCGAGGCAAATGATATGCCCGGGGACCGAAGTCCACAGAGAGGAAGTTGGAAGTTGTAAAATGCAACCGAACGTCGAAACATCATAGCATCATTTAGTTCGGCTATTCGACGATAGGCGGCGCTAAGGCTACATGCTATCTGCAAAAATGAGTTTGTAATCGCAAAAGCATTTTTTTTGTACTATAAATAACCTTTAACTATTTCATTAGTCTTACGACGTCCCCAGAATGGAGAGGTGATCTAAATCTGACACCACACGGACATTATAACCTCCTGACGACCAGCGTCAAATTACCTATGTGTACTTCAAAACTGACTCTTAATGTCAAAAGACAAGGTTACAAATGACTTTGATTTTGTGTACCTACTATAGGACGCAGGTCGTTAGGAGGATAATTAAACAGATGCAAATCCAAAGCTAAATAAGAGCGTATCCAAATTAACTTAGCTATTTCCAGCCGGTTTACCTGCCCAAAAGAATCTGAACACACCTTAGCCAGTAATAGAACATTAAATGTGGAAATTTTCCGGATGCGTTGTCCAAACGTCACCTTTAGTGTATTGTGTCTAATTTACTTACAGCTACTCCCAGCCAGTTTACCTGCCCAAAAGAATCTGAACACACCTTAGCCAGTAATAGAACATTTCCCGATGCCGTGTCCAAGCGCGTCACCTTTCGCTGTAATCGCCGTGTTCCGGCGGCCGCTCCCGCCCCGGCGTTTACCGCACTCCTGCGCACAGGGCTGCCTCTGGGAGTACCATTACCAGGGGTTTACTGTGACTGTTCCGTTTATGTCGAAAGAGGCGACCATAGAGGAAAATTCCACTAGAGACACAATTCTGTAAGCGCGATCTTGGGTCGGCCAATAAGAGCACAGCAATCGCTGCGATGGTTTGGCCGAATCGTCTCCGAACCACCAAAGTGATATTAGAACTCTAGTGGATACTACTTGCTGGAGGCCACTAAAAGAAAAAAGAAAGACTAGCAACCTGTCAGTCATTATACGTCTTAACGTACATTCAAAGCTAGGATTTTACGTTTCCTTTCATATTTTCGCGTTTTAAGTTAATAGATAAAATTATGATTGGATACTAGTCTGTCTGTAAATCGCCTTTTATGACATTACACGAAAAAAATGGAGAAGTGTTATTCTAAATCCGGCACCACACGGAGTTAATTGAACTACCATATCTCCGGGCAAGCGAAACTAAAGGGTAACGCTCACTGTTCTAGAAATGCTAGTTCTAGTCTGTCTATGCTGTTCTACATCTTTATCGTTTTTATAAATCTCACATTTCCTGCACCAATCTTTTGAAGTCACCTAACACTGCCAACCCTAGCAGCCCGGCACGCCGGCCCGCGCCGAGCACGCCGCCGGCACGCAGCCGGCACGCAGCCGGCACGCCGCGTGCGCGCGCGCCGACGACAGCGCGAGGTGTTAGCGATTTATCGATCGCATTGTTGTGTAAAGGTGAGCCTTTAAATTAGCTGGAGAATTGGATCTAGGTTGGCCAGAACGATTGATTTAGTGGTTCGCGGGGATTAATGGACAGGTTACCTATTCTGACGCCCCTGTACTAATTTAGATTGTTATTACGGTTCAGGTGTCTAGTTACTTCGATTCGTATTGTTATTATGCAATTTTTCTTGTAGCGTGGAGTATTATTGTTGTAGACATTCTTTATTTAGGGACTTTTAGTAGGCACGAAAAAGCAAAAGTTTTACAGAATTAAGAAATAGTAAAATGATTAGTTTCACTAACACAATAAACTGAAAATAAGACTGATATCTAAGTAAAAATGTTGTGTATTATGTTGTGTGTGTGTTATTGAGCAGTGTCGTGAAGTAACGTCTGAACTTGCAATTTTCACGTCTTTTCTTGTCGTTTGGGCCAATTCGTGGCCCATCATTGGGAGCGAAGCGTCACGGCGTTAACGGTTATTCTTATAGCTAACTATACTGTAATGTTATTGTTTACAATAAAATTGCGCATGTAAATTTTTAATTTATCTAGTAAAAACATACTTGTTGAGTAAATTTCATAATATGTACCTATAATATTGTGTTTTGGATGTTCTAAGAAGGGACTAAGAAAATATGTTTAGGCGACATGCTAGCAACCTGTCATTAAGTATTGTACTTCTTTCATGTCTGTTAACCCCTAACTATGCTAAACGTGGCTTCGAAATTTGGAATAGCCATGATTTTGACAGATGATGAGAATACAAGCGTTATGATGGTGATTGTCATTTTCTTTTTACAAAAGCCGCGGAAACTTCTTGTGCTTCCCAATAACTATCAATAACCATCATAAACCATCCAAAATTTATGTGAATTGAATAAAAGAAAATGGGAATGCATCGCTTGTCGTTTTACCTGTTCGTGATCATCAATTATGTCAGAGAAAAAAAATATCTGAGTCGTTAACAATGACAGCGTTTTTGGCAGGTGCGCCTAGGCATCCGACGCCTAGCCAAGTTGATGTTCCGCCAATTTTATCACCTAGCCTTTACAATGAAATATAGCTGTGTAGCAAACAAAAAATATTCTAACTATCTCGCAGTGTTCAACATCATATTCACGCATGTATTCCCAAACGAAACGATACATAGTTAAAACCATAACGATGTCACGGTTTACATCCACCAGTAGTATAATTTTAGGTTGAGCCATTGATAAGAGGTATAATAGTGACAGGTTGCTAGTCTGCCGTCTAAGCATAATATATCGTAATCTAATTCCTTAGGGCTATAAATATTTCACCGGGACACCACGGCGGCGCAACCAGTCGTCGGCTACCAACAAAATGTATGATATGGTTGCGCAACCAACGGACACCAGATGAGTAACTCCCTATAGAGCTGTATACATTTTGTTGGTAGCCGACGACTGGTTGCGCCGCCGTGGTGTACCGGTCAAATAATAGCCCTTAGTCTCCTTTTGTGGCATCCATGGAAGAAATTAGAGGTGTTATCCTTTTTCCGACACCACACTGACACCAAAAATCAAAATGTTATTTAAGTATATATAAGGTTGTTAGTTAGAGGCTTTATGAACGTCTCTTGTTTGAGTCTACCAGCACTTTGTAAAGATTACTATTGCCAAAAATTACCGCAAAACTCTTAGCACTGAATATTTATTACTTAAAATATGCATTAAACATGCAAAGAAAACTCGCCACATTTTAACTAAGAAAATAGGAACAGTCTTATGAATATTATTATGATTATGATATTTTAGAAGAAACCGCCTATTGTCGATCGACTCATGCGCCGTAAAGACGGTCACTAAAATTATATTTTTATTTCACCCTCGTTAGAAACCAAGCACTTATTAAGTTGATGTTGTTTTATAATTGTGTTTGTAATTATTTATCAGATCACGACATCAAATCGGTGAGGCAAAATTAAGTTTAGAAATCTAAGAAATGGTTCAAACCAAATTAAAACCATAGGTTACAAAGTTTTGCCCAACTGTGTGATTTATTTGCACATTTATACTGTAATTGTTTTATTTATAACCAGGCAGGTGTGAGCTATTTCTGAGGAAGCCATCACGCTACACTGTATGCAATGTGGCACACGTTTCAATCATTGTATTCCGTTTTTAGGTTGTAAGTGTTGCTATGGTTTCATTACGGAGGGCGATTGTTCGAGCGTTTCTGCCGTCTAGTTTATTTTGTCGCATTTAATGAAAATTATTTTCAGAATTTGCTATCATTTTTGATTAGTTATTTAGTATCTATATTATAAATAGAAATGAATTGCTGTTTGAGAGCGGCTCCCCCAATTTAGCTGATTTTGGCTGTGAAATGTTTGTCGTGATCAGGGAAGGTTTAAAAAGTAGAACAGAAGAACAGAAGAACATTTGGAACTCTTGCGAAAAGAATCTTGCTAAAGCAGAACGCAGTTAGCCTGGCCACCGGGCCAGCTAGTTTCTAATAATTAACTGAACAATCGCATCAGAATATTCAACATTTTATTTTAAAAGCGTCCATTTATCGAGACAGTTGTCACGCTTGTATAATCAGCCTAAAATACGAGCATCTACGCAGCGCAGGGTCCCTTTAAACTAGCTACTTTACCGCCAAATTATGCAGCAATCTACTTCAGAAACTTTCCTATCCCTACCTAGATAATGTCGCTACCTTGTAAATTGCCCACAACACCATCTTGATAAAACTCCGACCATCCGCGCGAAATTCACTTACAAAATTGTAATTGCGAGCCCTGACGAGATACCCTTATCTTTGAGCCAAGTTTTACCTGAAACTTTTAAGGCAAATTGAAAATTTTACGAACAGAATTAATTGCGTTATCAGATATTAATGGCGGCTGCGTTTAATTACCGTGCCGAAATTGTGTATTTTGCTTGAGTTTGGGGAATTTGTGAGCGGTGTTGCTGTGTTGTACGTGGTCTAATTTACTTTTATTAGAGTGCAGCCGTATTTTAGGTTGGTAGGAAATAGGTTAAGGTATATTTTAGGCGACAGGCTAGCAACCTGCGAAATTAAAGCTGGAATCGAAGTCAAAGTTTTGAGAATAGTAGATTCCTGAAATAAAATTTTACAGACACATCACTCCTGTATTTCCAAATGTGGTTGCCAGAGCACACGAAAACATGAATTAAATATTCTGAAGATATCATGAGAGACAAATAATGAAATGATTTAGGCTACAGGACCTGTCACTACGATTCTTAACTGAAAACCGAAAATGTATGTTAGACGTGTCTGCGAAGTCATAGTTTTGTATGTGTGGTGTCTCACGTACTCTACGCCTAACCCATTTGGGAATGCAGACGTAACATTATGTATGTTCAAGTAAGCACATAGTTTAATTATAAACTTTTCGAACATTGTATGGCATGACTTAAGTTCAGAGATATTGTATATTAAGTACTGAAACTACTTAATAACTTATTTTGTTTCAAAATCTCATTTACCGGTTTCCGCCATTTTTACACGCCGTTACCGGTAATTTTATGGCTATCCGTCTCGTGGGTGTTCCATATTTATAATTAAGCCACGTTTGAACCGACTTCCCGGCCAGTAACTTGACTCGAAGCGAATTTCAAAATAGCCAGGTGTGATTCATACCCTTTCCCCATAAAGCACAACATCGAACGGAAATAAGTTGTTTTAAAAGCTTCGGATTAGTTGGCGGGGTACAGTCGAATACAAATGAAGACGTTAAATTTAGATCGCGGTTTGAACACCTGGCGCCGTCGAGTGCGCGCTTTGCTGACTGTACTTACATGGTATTTTTATAGAGCTGTTACAATCTTTTGTACCTTACGTATAAGGGTTTTTGATGGCATTTGAAAGGAATTTACCTTTTGAAGGTGAACCAGTTTATTGGCTAATTTCAGTTGAGCGTTGTCATGTAAAATTTAAACAGTATGATACCGATCAGATTTTTGTCAAGCATGGAGCAATTTTTTATAATTATTAATCTTGAGTCTTATACTCAAGAGATATTTCTATTTCTACGTCTTGGGGTCATTGGCATAGCCTCCCATTTAGTATTGCGTTTTGTCAAACCTTTTGTGTGTCGCCTTTACCTGGTTTTTTCCTTATTTTTTGCTGTTTTTCCCTTTCACTTTTCCTTCTAGCAAATTTAGAAAGTTTAGTGAGCTGGCAGTTATAATATCGACAGGCTAGCGTGTTGCCAAAAATATAATCTTCACGTAGGTACTTCCCTAGACGCATCTTCCGACATCCACGGAAAAAAGAAAACGTGTTGTTCTAAGCCCGACACCACACGGAAATTATGATCATGTTTATGGTATTACCAGCTCTGTACACGGCCATCGAAGCATTCCTTGCCCGCTGCATTCGCTCCGGTACTTTTCCCGGTACGCGCTCGACTAACTTCTTTTGAGGCGCGCTGTAAAATTCGCCCGATGCAGTAACATTATTTACCGTACCGCTTTTATTTGGCCGAGTGTATTTTTGAACGTTTGATAGCATTTTTATTGAGTCGGGCGGGTTCTTGTGGCTTTTTATGACTTGAAAGTTAGTGAATATGGGCAGGAGTTTTGAGTGTTTTTGGAATTATTTTTGAATGTTAATTGGTATAACGTGTAGGTAGAGTGAAAATTTGCGCGAAGGATTGATGCGTAATCTTGAAAAAAGGCTCTTTTCGGTGTTACTTACTGTGGACTAGCACAACGAATAGGAACAACTATTGATGCTGATGTTTATAATGTCGTACACAGAGTTTTATTTGTGCTGGCATTGGTGTTCATTAAAACTTTGTTGAGCAAAAATCACGGAATACATAGTAATTTGCAAGATCCCCTTAGCTTATCCTTCAAGTGAGGAAGTTAAATTATTATAAAATGGTAAGTTTAAATGGTGAGTACCTATGTGAAAATATAAATCCAACGTTAATATGTCACATTACTCGGCACAGGCCTCGTCTCACTATGCGAAGGTTCGGGCTGTGTGGGTTTACTGATCGGGAATTTCACACATTATTGAATTACTTTGTAATCAAAAACCTTTTGCAACTTTAAAACCCAAAGTACGTTTCAAAATTGGCTACAAAACTTGTAACAGTCGTGACTCTCTGTAGCGTTTCATAAGCTCTGCCTACCCTATTTCAGAACAGGCATGATATTTAAATACGTATGAAAGCATCTGTTTTGTCCAGACCTTGCCAATTCAATGCATTACCCAAGTCTCACCACAAATGAGGACAACCCATCACAGTTTTGGCATCCTGGAAATAGGTTCGCCATCCATAATCAAATTAGCATTTATTTCCAAAGTTTATGATCCCAGTAAAAAGCAAGCGGACAAACATAAAATATAATTGATTTACGTTCAAAATTTATGCTCGGTATTAATACTATAATTAATTAAACGTCGCGATGACGCTGTTTATTAGAGGACGTAACCTGCAAATATTCGCAGTTCCGCGAAATTGGATAGGCGTGTGGTTGTACCTTGGTATTTGGGGAGCCGAAGTCATTTTAATTTGGTATCTTCAAATTGTGTTATCCTGTGTTGTCAAATTTAGAATTATGCCTCTGTGTCGTAAAAGGCGACAAAGGATATCTCCTTTTAATTCTCACCAGCACTCAGTTGGACAGCTTACAAGTGACGGCATAGTGCTGAATCTTATTATTTTACATACATACATACATACATATTCTCACGCCTGTATTCCCAAGAGGGGTAGGCAGAGCACATGAATTCGAAAATATATATATTATTTTATGCCCTTATATCGTCCTAGATAGGTCACCTGGTGGTTCAGATGACCCATATTTTTTTCAACATGTGCCAGTAGTCTGTTAGTGCGTCAATTCCAATACGAGATTCTCTAACGCCACTCTATAGTTCTATCTTGACACCTATGTGATGAGGTACAGTCAGCTTAAAATGAAGATACAAAATAAAAATTAAAATAAACATACGAAGGTTTACACACTCGACACCATCACTATGCAAGTGTCATAGCCTTGTTTTTTCTTTATTAAAAACAATTAACGTTACATTGACCCCAACTAAATTTAAGTAGACCAGAGTCAAACTACTTCCTCAAGTCTAGGACATCCAAATTCCATCGGATTATAAATTTCATACCCATCGCCAGAGTGGAGACTTCCATTTTTAAATCGGCAAGATAATTCGAACCACATCCATCACCCGATAGCGCCCGACAATGTCCGACAACGTCCGATTTTTGCAAATAACCGGCGCTATTACGCAGTATTTATGCCACGTGTCGCGCTGGCGGCCCGCCAAGCTTCGGTTTCCACGACACTGGCCAGGTAGCTCGACTGGCGGCTATGCCTCGTTTAGTATTTATTGTTAGTATAGTGGGATGTTACAATATGTGAACGCTTCAGGTTCTTAGATGAATTGATTTGAGGGTCGGATAGGCTACTGAGGCTGACTGTAAAGCAGGTTTCGGGTTCGACTCCCGGTCGAGTAGATGTTTCTGTGATGGATATCAATGTTTGCTCTTGAGTCTTGGATTTTAACTAAAGCAAAAATACAGGAGGCTCAGTTACGAATACCCCAATGCCACGAGCTCTCTCTGAGAAAAGAGATCTCTGAGCGTCTGGCACATACAACTGGAGACTGAAGAGCTGGCCGCTTCCTGGCTCAACTCATTAGCATTGCGATACAGCAAGAAAACGCTGCAAACATCTTCGGGGACTTAGTTTAGTTTTAGTATAGTATGTTTTGAGCTGGTGTACTGACTGTGCAATATTTCCAGATGTTATTTTTTTTATTATGAAAATTCCGCGAAAAAATCGTCACAGGGGTTTTCAGACGCGTATGTCCAACCACTGGTTAAATGTTTACGGTTGATTTCCGGCCGCTCATAGATTATTCTAACAACTTGACTCCACTTGACTACTGGTGTCAGTACTTGCTCCACTACTGTCTTGCTACTAGACTCCCCGAAGGGCGATAAAACGCAGGTATTTACGAGCTGCGTGCGGCTCATTGTTTCACGTACCGATTGCCACCTACCCTGGTTTAGCATTAAACTAAGTTTAACTATTATAGCTCTATGGTCTAGACTAAGCAAATACCTAATTGCCGCTTATTCTGCTATTATTGGTCTCTACCACACAATCGCCGTTCATCACATGTCATGTGTTTTTTTAACAGTATTTATGTGTTTTATATTTGGACATTCTATCCGTGATTTTGCAAAATACCTATTTGACAGATGTCAAATACATATTTTACACACAGATGTGTGGGGGTCTAGAATAACATCTCTCCATTGCTTCCGTGGATGTCGTAAGTGGCAAAAGGAAATAGGTTTAGATATGTTTTAGGCGACAGGCTGGTAACCTTTCACTGTAATCCCTCTTTCAAATATTAATTAAACCTAAAACTACCCTGAAAGTGGCCACGGAACTTGGAATAGTGATAGTTTGTCTATGTAACGTTTTGTGTGCTCTGCTAACCCTATTTGGGAATACAGGCGTAATGTGTGTATGTTTCTATTTGATCATATTAATTTTATACTACTCTGGACTTTGAAAAATATAAAACTACCGTGAGACTCTCCCATTGTGAAATAAAACGGCAGTCCGCTTCTATCTGTAGCCGCGGCGCATTGCTCCCGATTATGGGTCACGAATTGGTACGAAACATTTCGAGCTAATCTCTGTATAAAACCATAAATGTATCCGTTTCATCTCGTAATGTTCTGGGCTTCTTTGCTTTGTACCTCTCGTGACCAATCTTCATTCTACCAGATTGATCTCTTTTTAGTAACAAAACCTAATATTGTAAGTCTAAGGTAGCTTTCATACTCTGCATTATCTTTATAAAGTTTGTTTGCTATTTTGTATTGTAATAGTGCAAAAATACCGATGCAAACCACCAAACAAACGTGCCAGAATGTCGTTAATTGCAATGAAATAAATCGCCTTACATTTTCACGGTCGACGCTGGATCAAAGAGTTCTACAGCCTACCACACAAGCTACCTTTTAGAAGCACGATTATGGTCTTACAGACTTGGGCATAAAGGTGATAGGGGGTAAAGGTGATGTGACGTGTATTAACAGAGGGAGGGACCCTCTCGGACTGTCCACCCTCGTTTATAGCTAGTAATAGGTTCGGGGAATTGAAGTGAGCGTTTTAAAGACGCCTGCATACAAAAATGGTGTTTGTTTGCAGAGAATACAAACGTTACATAGAGAAAAACTATGATATTTTCATGTTTTGAAGAAAGTTTTAGCATATTTTTAGGTTTTATCTATGTAACGTTTCGTGTACTCTGAAAACTCCATTTGAATACAGGTGTGATGTTTACATACATATTCCCAAGAGGGGTAGGCAGAGCACATGAATTCAAAAATTCAGTGCCACGTTTAGCAATTTCAGGGTAACCAGATGGTTAAACGTGATATTGCAGTGACAGGTTGCTAGCCCATCGCCCACAGTACACCCAAATCTATATATATAAAAGGAGAAACTGACTGACTGACTGACTGACTGACTGACTGACTGACTGACATATCAACGCACAGCCT
>BHDV01005489.1:240564-252821 GCA_005406045.1 Adoxophyes honmai | reverse complement strand
CCTTAAACTATGTCCTTAGTCGCCTCATACGACATCCATGGAAGAAATGGAGAGGTGTTATTCTAAACCCGACACCTCACGGTAATATTTACAGAAGTGAAAATTTGCTTATCACCAAATATGTCATTTTAATGGCAGCACTTTTTTGACGTATATTGGAATCTAATTAGGTTTTACAGTATAAGTATAGGAAAATGAAGGCATTTTGTCCTTTTCTACCTCCGAAGTAAGTTACACCGCCGAGAGATTGAATATTGAGACGTGCTGCTATTCTGACTCTTTGCACGTTAGATGTACAAAATCCGTGTGTATGATATCATAATTGACTGATCAAAACAGAGCTAACTCAAAAACGAGACTTGGTGTAGGTATAAACCAATAGCTTAGTTTAGAATTGAAACACATTTTGATTTAGCACTGTTTTGATCTAGCAGTGCGATTTACGATTTCAAAATAGCTAAACTTTTAAAAGAGTCCTTACTGATGAATAAGACGATAATACGTATAACCAATTAGTCAAAAAGTTGCCACAAAAGCACCACAATCAACAGATAGAGTCTCCAATCATATTAACGATGTATCTACAGTAGCACAGAAGACCTGTATCTTTTATCTATACTCTGTGGAATGTCGTCCGTAAAATGCATGCAAATCTCATCCAAACAACTAAACTTATGAAGCAAACCAAAGTTAACTCTAACCCGTAGATCATACTGTATAGTGTAGGCAAATGCGTTTAGACATTGCTAATTAAGGAGACAAATCGTCGCGGCCGGATTAATAGGCGAACAAAACGCAAAGGCGACAATATGGAGTGATGCGTTCACGGAAAAGCGGAGTTTGTTCATACACACAACCGTGAGGCGACTAGAAAGACGAATACTAGAAAATATGGAACTGTCTTAATAAAATTTGTTTTTAGAGGCTTTTTATCACAAGTTTTTGTTAGGCTTTTGGGCGTTTTGATTCCAAAATTTTTCATAAAAAGTTCATAAGTTTAGTCAGTTCTGTAACTGATTGAAGTTAAAAGTGGGACACTTTTTTATAAGCCTACAGGGTACAATTACTATTGAAAATCTCGTTTATTTCCCCGTACGGTGCCCTGGTTTAGAATAACACATGTCATCTCCATTTCATCCGTAGATGTCGTAAGATGTGACTAAGGATAAAATAGATCTAAAGTAGGTATATTCTAGGCCACAGGCTAGCAACCTGTAGCAAAAAATATACGCTACAAATGGTCACGAAACACGAAATAGTCATCGTTTTGTCTATGTAGCGTTTTGCGTGTTTGGGAAAGACTCCAATAGAGAGATCTCTCTCCAGGCAGATGTTATGCCTGGGGACCGAAGTCCGAAGAGAGGAAGTTGGAATTTGTATTTATGCAACCGTTCGTCGAAACTTCGATAGCACGATGTAGGCTTCCTTTTTTCTTGACAGTAGAAGTTCTACCACTCGATGATAGATGGCGCTAGGTGTCCCTACACGTGCTCCAACTACCACATTTGGGAATACAGCTGTTATGTGTGTATGTATAATTGGTAAAATTAACAGAATATAAATTAGATTCAATATCGAAACAGTGTGAACAGTGCTTTAGGTATCGGTACCTAATTAGAACCATTGTCCGACTGAAGATGAATAACGTGTCCCAAGAATACATCCATTTGTTCAAGCAATACATATCCCATTAATTTTATTAAATACGTACGCAGTAGGTAGTACAAAAGTTTACTATCTACATTCTTAACCGACTTCGAAAAGGAGGAGGTATAAAAAAATTCCCGAGCTTTGTTTTTTTTGTTGGAATAAGTATGATTAATAACTGGTTTGATTACTAAGCGAGAGGTGGCTACATACATACATACATACAATCACGCCTGTGTTCCCAAACGGGGTAGGCAGAGTACACAAAACGCTACATAGACAAACCGATGACGCTTAGTGGCCACTTCTAGCATAATATTTAGGTCCTGAGCTGGCAGGCTACGAAACACGAAATAGTCATGGGTTTGTTTATGTCACGTTTTCGTGTGCTCTGCCTACCCCATTTGAGAGGCTTGATTGTATATTGTTGAATGCTAGTATATGAAGACGAGTCAAATGTATACATTTTGTCATGTCCACAGAACGGACGCTAACTAGGTAATTTTTATGTATGATGCTGCTAGTCATAGTTTTCCAAAACTTTCTGCGTATGATGCTACAATGCATTCAGAAACAAAACACGGCACTAAACTGCATTAATGTTATTCACTGGAGTTCGTGCGTAGCATGAATTGAATAATTAATACTTTATAGCAAAAAAACTACGCAGTTTTTGCTTATTTCACCCAAGTTACATTCCATGCCGGCAAGCAAAACATAGATACAATCAAAGTGCAATAAAACAAAAAAATACCCCCGATAATATATTTATGTCACACGATACATACGCCAATACAATATTTATGAAACACACCCTTATTCTGATTTTATCGTGGACAAAATCGTTTTTCGGCCAAAGTATCGTTTTTACAACGACTCGAACAACAATGTTACATTTTCACGCAGAATCTCCCTAGTAGATCTTTTGCTGTGCGTCATTGGTGTTAGAACCGTTTGTGTTTTGCTTTTGTGACGGTAAATTCCAGTTGGTGGGCCTGTGTAATTGTCTAATACCCTTGCAGACGTTGTATTACCATTTTAACGTAGTTATCGGCCAAATCGCGATATAAAAAGCTTATTTAGCTGCGTCTAGACGTCACGGTGGGGTGCTGAGGTGAGGTCTGGTGCGTTCAGAATTAGTTGGGTCAATTTATTTTTATTGTTATTTCTGTGAGGTTTGCCGTGTAGCGCTATCGATGGTTCTGGAATGTATAAAATTAAAAAGCTAGAATTACAGTCAACTGTCGTGTACAAACCTGCGATAATTTGAACCTCCGTGTGATTCAAAGTTATCACGAGTTCTGCAATTGGAAATTTAAAGAAAAAAATCATTGTTATTATATTTATATTTATATTTACGCGGGACTTATCACGATTTAAATTATTTACCGTCAGAGATTAAGTCTCGCGTAAAATATAAATATGAGTGACAATCGCGACAGTTTAAAACATTACGAGTATTTATTTACCTCAGAGCAGAAAATCCTAAGACCTAAAATTGTGTACATTTTAAGACTAATTTAAACTTTGTGGTAGGATTATTTTTGATGTAAACTTCCACTTCACTTTAGGTATAAATGGAGCAAATAAAATGCAACAGGCAAAACCATGATTCAGATTTCACAGTCAATTTCAACAATTTGTTAAGGTTTTACCGTGGATAAAAGAAGTATAATTACATATTCCTCCCATATCGCCAGAAATACGTCTTAACCTATTTAGAAATATAGATGTTGTTATTCTAAACGCAACAGTATACGCATCCACGTATTAATAATACTTTTAACACAGTGAATCCGCTATTACTCACTCGCTTTCGCTGTCACGAAGATTTACCTATAGAATATCTCAAGACAATGCACTTCAATCTCCCATTAAAATCTAGCCAACAAATCGAGTCAATCTACAATGACAGATCATCGATAGGTGCAAAACATCAAAGGGAAGCCAACACACCGATTCCCAACCTTGCTGGAACGGTTCACAGTCGACTATCCCCTCATTCGCAAAGTAATGACAGATTAGAAAAGTGAGAACAATGACCGGGATATTTCGTGCGGATTATATAGTCTTTAAGTTAAGGTCTTTAAGGTGGATTTCTGGGTTTAGAGGTGTTAGGGATTCGTGTCTCATTTGACCAGAGAGCCCATCAATCTCATCGGACAGTGATGGAGGCGTGTAATCTAGTTTGTCCGCTGTCTGTACCTCGGTAAACACCTCCTGATGTTATTTCGGGCAGGTGCTTGGAAGCGGGAATCGCAAAGTTCGGGGGAGTTTGTTTTGTGAAGCTTCGGTGTTCCGTGTTGGATGATATAGCGGGTTTAAAATTGTTCATACACGTTTACATACATACATATTCTCACGCCTGTATTCCCAAGAGGGATAAGCAGAGCAGCACATAATCAGGCATTAAAATGTGTGTTTTTTTACGTAGTTTACCTTTTCCGGATTTTTATATGCAACAGTTGCGACTTACTTACTTTAATACATTTTTTTGCTCTAAATTTCTACATTGTATTTGAGAGCATGATATTAATAATCACATGGCAGTAAAGAAAGTCAAACACATCAGCAATACCCGTACCATTGCTACGGTCCCAAAACGTATCAAAAATGCATTTTGTCTTCAACACATTCCATCTCAAGCTCAATATCTCCCACATCGCGGGTAAATTACCCAACATTTTCATGCACTTTCCCCAAAATTTCCAAATCACAGCAACACCTCAGCGGGCACAAAAAGCCAATCAGCCCCCGTATTACTAAACGTTTGCCCGGGGCAATCATATCGAGTGCCATTGTTGGAGATAAAAAGGTGAAAAACGAGCGAGGTGTGAAGCGGTGGATGTGGTTTGACCATAAATAAAATCATACACGTCACGTTTGTATTCCATTACGGGGCAGGCAGAGCACACGAAACTTTACAAAGGCGAGACTTTTTCTCTCTTCGCAGCCACATTTTGCATAATGTTAGGTTTAAAATGTAGGTAAAAAAGTACAACAGTGACAGATTGCTAGCCTGTCGCCTAAAATATACCTCCTCCTTAGGGTCAATTCCCACCAAAAGAGCAGCGCAGCGCGGCGTAGCGCAGCGACCCGCTCCGTGGAGAATGCGCGACGATTCCTGCGACTGTTCGAGAAGCCGCTGGAATGCGTAGGAAGTCGCTGGAATTTACATAATTATTGACATATTGACATATGTATTGACAGCGGCCGTCGCGACTGCTCGAGCATCCTCGGACATTCCTGCGAAGGCTCGCGCAGTCGCACGGCTTCGTTTATGGAATGCGTTGTTATTACCATGGATACGCGGGCATGCGCCCGCATCGTTAGAGTTTCTCATGCGATAATAAGTCTTATTGTAGTGAAAATAAAGTTGAAATTCTCATTCCACGGAGCGGGTCGCTACGCTACGCCGCGCTGCGCTGCTCTTTTGGTGGGAATTGACCCTTAGTCACTTCTACGACATCCACGGAAGAAATGAAGAGGTGTTGCTTTGTCGTGTGGTATTGGGTTTAGAATAAAACCTCTCCATTTCTTCCGTAAAACTCGTAAGAGGCGACTTAGGAAAAGTTGAGAAGTTGCGACAAACAGTCATAATAGCTTCACTGCCTACTAAAAGCCGTAACCAAATACTCAGCACAGTATTAATTAGACTGATTGGTTACGGAAATGGAGACCATTTCTACTTTTAGTCGACATTATGGCGCAAGTGTGCACAGAAATAGCTGACATAACCTTTGCAACAAACTTAAACTTACATACAGTGAGCATCGAAGTGCCGCATCCATCGCAACACACATCATAACCTCGCCATCGTTCAATGCTTTACCCCAATGCTTGACGATACTCGTACTCTGTACCCCTGTACCCTCCGGCGACCCATTGTACGTGTTACCCTCCGCGGACAAAGGTACGCACTTCAGTGTACCATCTGTCTAAAGGTGGATTTTTGAACATTTGGTATCGAGTGAAGTAGACAGATCAATATCTGTAGGACCATCCTAACCGCAACTTAACCATTTTTTACAACAAGGAAGGCAAACATTCCCTGTTGGAACCTCTACGTTTTTCTGTAGATGTCCTAAGAGATATAAGTGTGTTTCAGGTGACAGGCTAGCAAGCTGTCACTATCTCATTCGTGTTTAAAATAATGCAAATGTGGCCAATAAACGTGAAAAAGATAGTCATGGTTTTAAATGTACCGTTACGAGTCTGTTTTTATCCCGAAATCGCTTAAGCGGAGCACACGAAACGTTCCATAGACAAACTGTGACCGTTGATGACGATGCCTGCATATCCATCTCTTCACAAAACCTCATTAATTCCTGGTATACAATCATTTATGAACTGTATAACATACTGCACACTCCGTTTGGGAATACAGATATAAAGTTTTTATGTAAAAAGGCAACCAGTTGGTCGCCTGACGGTAGGTGTTCACCTCAGCCCTTAACCAATGGCATCACCAAACGGACTAGCATGAATTTGAAGCGAGTCTATACATCGATGGCCGGCGTGCCCCATTTCTCCGTAATTTTAAATTAATTCCCACCGTCCTCTTTCTGGATGTAATTCGCCCAACTTTTTCGCATTTGGCTGCGTGGAAAATCCTCAATTGGTTATAAAAAGGTTTTTTCGTGTTAAAATCGGATATTGTTTCGGCGTGCGGTCCGGGGGCAGGCCTTAATTAAACCGCTTAGGAAAATTAAAATAAAGTTTAAAATTTAATTTCGTTTTGCGATTCCGAATTCAGTGAGGTCGCTCATGTCTGATTGCTTTTAACTAAGTGTTATGAGAAATGATTCGATTGTATTTAGTCCTAATTTCAATTTTATTTTCTGTGTTGTATCGGATTTAAATTTAAACGTCTCTCTATTTTTTTTCGTATGTAAGAGACCATATTTTCAATTAATAGGTTTGAGTGCACGAAAACAATGACAAAAACGTTGCCATTTAACGTTTTGTAGCAATTTTGGTTTTAAAAGTAGATGAAAGATTGCTAGATTGTGACCTAAAGCAAACCTAAACCTTAGTCGCCTCTTATATTTATGTGTAATAATATTATTCTCATTGTAAGTTTCGTGCACTCAAACCTATTAATTGAAAACATAAAGTAGTATTTTAAATAGTAGTTTGTAGATAGCCTTGTGTAGTCAATTGAATCGCTACCAACATCTTTCCAGCTAATGCAGTCGAAAAGCAGCAGTGCACTGTTCTTGTGTTCCTCGAGAGTGAGACAGCCAGAATAATTTTACTATAACAAGAAGCATGATACCTACCTCAAGCCTCCGGATTGACTACACATCTGCAATCCGTCTAGCAATGCAATGTGTATGAGTGATGGTGACTTACCTTACAAAACATACACATTACCGATATTGTAGTAGCTGAAATGACGATGACAAATTTAAATAAAAATCCTGAGCCAATTCCGAAATTTCTCTCTTCATTCAGATGCAAATGCCTCTTCAATTCTGAAACACGAAATTTTACTTTTAATATAACCATACAATTTTATACGGCACAAAAAGAAGCTTTCACCTTGGAACGAAAGCTCCCGCAATCACACACTTATTCAAACATGCGGTTTTGCTCGTTTTCGTTGCATTTTTTTGAAAGGGCTGTCTGCATAACGGATTGCAAAGGAATACGTGAAAGCCGCCATGTTGTTTTGTTTGCCTGTAAACTTTATTAGACTGGGGTTTATTAAAATGTCTAGAAATAAAATGAAATAATATTTTCGTACATACCTACATCTTGTATTCCCAAAATGAGCAGACAGAGGAATCGATAGATAGACAAAACTATGACCTTTGACGTATCGTAGTTTTTTGTAGGGAAAGTTTTAAGTTTTTAGTGGCAGGTTGCTAGCCTGTCGCCTAAAACATACCGTCACCTTTTTCTTCTTTACATCTGTTTTTATACCCAAAATTATGCTAGAAGAGGCTAAGAAACGTGATATAATATGATCTCGATAATAATATAGTGGTCTGATTGCCCCATTTGACATCACAGGCGTGATTGTATGTAATTCATGTCGTATATGTATGTAACGAAGAATTTTGTGTGGAAGAATCAATTAATTTACTTTCCTAAGATACCGGGCTTCTTGATAAATTCATAATTGCTATAGGAATTCATTTTAAATGTGATTTAAAGAACTACATTGCAATTTGATAAACTTTTACAATGGAGGCAAAGTAGTACACCTCTTAAATCATCCTACCCCACAACAATAAAAATAATAAACAACCAAAAATCTTTTCTGAACAATTACCCTCCCCCGAACTTCTTAATTACCTGAACAGTAATTATTTTACCAAACAGACTTTTACCTAAAACTCATTAGAAGAAGCGACAATCTTCATTATTTACCTTGAGCTTTAATTAATTCCTTGTCATGGTTTTTGCTTCTGAGTTATATCTTCAGGAGCTCGGTGACAGTAAATCGCAAGAGACAACAGATACGAGTTCGCCTGAGTCGAAAAGAGACAGACGTATGTCTCCGGTGCCTGATTAACATCTTTTGGCAATTAGTAAAACACACAAAACTCCACCCCGGCCGTGTTCCCCTGGTAGGTGATACTTAATATTCACTCGTAAATTACTTGAAAACTTACTGCGAAGGTGGTTCTAGATTTAAATTTAAATGCACTTGGACTTGCCGGGGTAGATAAGGTGGTAAATTAATGTATCAAGTTGGAAAAAGTTGGTAACTGAAAATTAATGGGCGTTATTGAATTATTATGAACTGCACTGGGACTGGTGACTTACGTTCCTGTTAAGTAACTCAACGGTAAAATATCGCAGATAATTATAATCTGAAAATAAATTATAAATTAAAAACACGATAAGCGAACGAAAGTTTGGAACAACATAGAACACATTAGTGTGACAAAACATTAAAAAAATGCGGACAGTCTCATAAATCTTGTATTTTTACCATGACTTGAAACTGGGTGGTTTTAATTTCGACATAGTTTACGAAAAAAAATTTTCAATTCCTCTATTAAAATGGCTGAGTTGCTTAACTGTTGAATAAAGAACTGGCTGTCAACAACAACTATGTTGTTCGAATTTTGAATCCAACGGTCGAACGACTTGATGCGTCTCGCGTTCAATGATGCAGACCGCGTCGTGTGTGGTGAGCTTGATGCCGATTGCTGAGCAATTGTGGGTTTTATATCTGTGCAATAAGAAGGTAAGATCTGTATACTGGTAAGCTGATTCTAAATCAGAATTATTATAACGGCAAAGGAGGCCAGGTGTGTTTGTTCTTGGAACCTTATTTCTGTATCAATCGGCAAGTGCTCATCGTACGCACGTATACTGAAAGTGACATGCTTTGTTGTAGTAAATTGTATTTGAAATGATTAAATCTATGTATTAAATTAATTTTAAATCCAATGCAATAAATAATATCTGAGTTTAAAATCCACAAAGAAAAGTTCTGGTCACGCAGAAACCACTAATTCATGGGCGATCTTGATAAGCAATATTAAATTTAAAATCATGTGCTCCAAAATAAACAAATAAAATTAACGAAATTTCGAAGAAAATTAGTATTTAGGTAGGTATGTTTTATTTTTTACACAACCAAAGTGTCAAATGATGAAACAAATTGAACGCAACGTCATACTTTTACGGATAAATAAAGATCTCTTATTGTTTTTGGTTTCTTTGTATTGACCACTACTACAAATGGAGAGGTGTATCTAAAACCACACAGCGAAATTCTCTATCGTTCAAGATGATGCTAGTGAGTAAAAGCTCTACACCCATGGCAACAGCAATGACATCCTTACATAGGTTGCACATCATGTCGTCTATGTAGACTGCAAGTTACATTATTTGCGGCGAGGGGGCGTTATGACGCGTGTCGTAGTTTGTCTCGCTGCCCATTTCCGGGCACAGGAGGTGGACTGCCCTCTATTTTATTGATAAATAAAAAACAAAGACACATGGATGTCGGTAAATTGTATGATTGGGAAGATTTAGATTGGCTAGAGGATCTATGCACGGTTTTGGTTCGGGAAGTTTGTAATGTTTTGTTTATTATCAGGATTTCCGACTGCGGTGTTTCTCAGAGGCACTGATTTAAGTAAGTCACTTCCTTTAAACAATTTGACGTAAAATCAAATAACAGAAAACAGGACCAATTAAAACACTTCCCATCTTCCTTTAGTCGACATATCGAACTGCATGCGTTAAAGAATTCATCGATAAAGATAGATAATTTAAAAGCTTAAAGAAATCTGTCAATAGTTACATACTTAGGTAAGTTGAATAAATTTAATATCTTAGTCACCGCAAAAAATTCGATAGTTTATTAGTGTTGTCAAGTCCATTTTTATTCTTTAACTGATATTAAATGACAACTCATAAAATGACCCATCTATAAGTGGAAAACCTAGCTATTAACAGCCAACACTTTCTAACAATCAAAACATTCCATTTCCCAAAATGACCGCACTAAAAGTAACTCTTTTAATGGCAAACAAACTTCCCCAGTAGTGCGCCGCGACCCCCGGCCCAAGAATATGATTATGTAAGAACATGCGCCGGTTTATGATCACCTCGCCGGTGACCGCTCGCTAGGGCTGCTGCTTGCTAGAAAATATTTAAAAAAAAACGTAAATATTAAGTAGTGCCCCGTGTGGTAACGGGTCTAGAATAGCACCTCTCTATACGTCGAGTTGCGGAAACCAGCCCGTCCTAGAATTACAATTACAATTACAGCACCTCTCTATTTTCTAATGTAGACGTCGTAAGAATTGACTAAAGGAGTAGGTTAAAGTGAATTTTGAGCGATAAGCTAGCAACAGTAGCAACCAATTATTGCTAATTTAATGCCTAAAAATAATTATGTTAGAAGTGGTCACGGAATGTGAAGTAGTCATGGTTTTATTTACGTTGCGTTTCGTGTTCTCTGCTTGCCCAATTTTGGAACAGTGTGCGTTATGTATGTATTGACTCCATTTACTACATGGTAGTTCGTAAGAAACCATATTGAACTATCGTTGCAGAAAGATAAAGGAAAGAAAATGCAAAAGAAAGGGAAGTGAGAAAGTATAATAAAGAAGCCACGGATTAAGGAAGCAAGTATTTTTTAATTAAGTTTAGACTTTTTTTCAATGTGACAATTATTATTTAAACAGCTTAAAGAGCCAGCCCTGACATGTCCGGAAGTTTGTCCGCGGATTCTTTATATTTATATTCACCTTGTCGCGGCAGATTTATTCACTTCTTTAGAGCGCGCGCACTGACCGTGGCCACGGGGCACCCTCGCCTGGCCACCCTAGCGGCGACTACGCACTGAGACAGTTTTATTTTATTATTTAGGATATATTCCATTCAAACTATTGTTTTACTCTGTTTTCTTTAGTACAAGAGTGCAATAAAAAGTTTTGTTTAATTTAGTCACTTTTAAGAGGATCGACAAAATAAGTAAATTATGTAGTGCCATTTTACACATTTACAGATATCACGACTGTATTTCCAAATGAGGTAGACAAAGCTCACAAAACATTACATAGCAAAATATATGTATTACTATTTCACATTTTGCAGCCACTTTTAGCATAGTTTTTTGGCTCTAAGTTAGAAAGAGGGAGCCAATTTTATACTTTTTAATTTTTTTATATTTATAACTCTCCAACAGCCATCAAAATATGCAACGCGACTGTAAAAAATCATGCGTAAATAAATACACAATTTTTTACTACCTATAAACATTGTTCACAATCTTACAGAAACAAAATTAAAAGCCAGCACAGTGCGTATCCCGATACCCCTGTCCACTATGATATGTGTTGCGTAAAATTTTGTTTTTCAGAAGTCGGGAAGGCGAAGGTATCGCTGACAAATGCCGGACAGTTTATTTCGGGACCGTCCGACATGAAAGGAGGGTCACCCTACCCGTGTTTTGATAGTTCTTGCTGGATTAACTTGCAAGTATGCATGTTTTTCAGGATTTGATATTATTTATGCAGATTTATAGGCTTCACGGGGTGCTTACGGTCCATTATTAGGATAAAACTAAGTCATGAATAGAAATTATGTGTTCCTTAGTGTTTAACGTAATAACAATAACAGTCAAAAATGTGAATGTAGTTCTTTAACCAGTTAATAATAAATGTTTCAAATTTACAAAGTTTTATGGTCACCCTTATTGCTACGTTAAACTGTCGTCATAGACCATTGTACCTCACTAAGATAGTTAATTTAAGTTGGTAAAATGGTTCCTAACAAGTACAAATAGATTGAATGGGTTTGAAATTGAAAGAGATTGAAAGAAGTGTCTTACTGGATGAGTTCATTTAATCTCTTTGTGATAACTGGAAAGAATAGGTGAGAAAAGGCATTCAGAATCTGGATAAGAGTGTGCTCGATGTCTTGAACGGTGCAGTCCAGCGACGCGCGCGTTTCTACAGGCCTTTATTATTTTTTTCGGGCTTAAGTGATGTATCGTCCAAGGGTTTACGGATACGATTTTTCGACAAAATCGTTTGCAGTTCCAAACCTTTGTTTAAATGCCTGCTCTTACGACAGCCAATGAGGATTGTTTAATGAGTATATAGGGTCCCTTCATTTTTTCGACCTACCAG